>KE464266.1:0-15432 GCA_000387445.2 Pythium aphanidermatum DAOM BR444 | reverse complement strand
AAGTATATATATATATTTGAATAGCGATTTTCTTTTTACAGGTGTCACGCTCGGAATTCTCGACCTATCATTGGGTGGATCACGTTCCAAAAGCCCAGGTCGGTTAACAGATATAGTGCTACAAACTGGAATAGCAGGTTTCGCAGGTGAAAATGGTTTTATTCTGCGCGACAGCCCTCATGCCATCTAAAATAGTATGTCACGCAAATATTTCGCATAAGGTATTAAAAACGGGCTCTGTTTGAGAAGCCTGCCCAAGACCGCTATCATCCTTGGCACTTACTCTTCCGACTTGGCCACAATGCTGGAATTACTTACCCTGTGCAGGTGTTAGGACTTGGCTACTTGGCTAATGGGCTCCAGTCAAGAAATGGCGCGTTAGAGCCTTCGACAGGACGCAGTTGGGAGCCCCAAACCATGCGTGTGGGTCGACGAGCAGAGGGAGGAAGAGTGGGGCTTGGCTCATGCTAATTTCGTCGAGTTACGCTGACGCAAAGGTTGTACACAGGTGGCTGAGAGGCAACACACGCATGAGGACATGGATGTGCATGGAGGTGCATTCCACGACTGAGCCGAGGTTACTTATCGGTAGCAAAGCGATGGCACGGCAGTAACAACGAGACTGAGTGATTTTTTTCGCTTGGATAAGCTCCACCAAGGTAAACACGCCACTGAGTAGGTTTGAACGGATCGTTTTCCATCCATTACCCTCAAGTTCCACTCAGAGATACTTGACCCAAAAGTATTGATACAAAAATGGCCCATGTAAAGGGGCAAAGGTAGACTAGTGCGATTCAGCTAACATATTTTGAATTTTTTTGTTGAGAGGTGATAGACGACCCAGGAGTTAGGCAGTGAGAAGATCTTCATTTACGAGTGCATGCGATCTGAAGGAATGGCGGTGAGAGATGGGCTCGGACAGGCGCGTTGTTCTCGACTTCGAACGGTAGAGTGGCTCGCAAGGCATACTTCGTAGGGATCAATAACGACAACGTCGAGTCGGAAACGTCGACAGCAATCTTTTGCGAGCCATCGACATCGGGAACGTGCACCATGATCATGACTTCGTCCGGCTTCGATCCTTGGATGATTTGATATGTTGGTGTTTTGAGAGATGACAAAGACCCCGATGAGCTTCGCGGTCTGCCTGAGACGGACACTGACGCTGTCGATCCTGTTAGGGACTTGCAACGAGACGCCTGCTCCTTGGTCAGCAGCATGCCCTTGTAAAAATGCCGGTCGAGGGCGTCCTGTAAATGGAGATCAAGGGAAGCGTCCAAGCGATTCTGAAGTGAGACCACGTCGCCCGTTCGCAGTTGCGTGCGGCGCTTCACGTCGCTCCCTTGGATAGCGTACAGATAGCTATTGCCCCGTGACCAAGCCGTTTCCTTTTTTCCTTCCTCGTGGAAATGACTGGCCATGCTGAATGGGTTCTGCTGCGGAAGAAGTAACATTTTAGCTCCAACGATCCGCGACTGCACAGCAAATTCACCATTCATGTCGGCGTAATCATTGGCGCACGTGAAAATCGCGGGAAACCCTTCGTCTGCGATCGTATAAAGGTCCGGTAGCCAGCTGAAGAGGAGTTCGTGGCGACCCGAGTCAACAAAGTTACCAAAGCCTGTGTTATACGCGACGATGACAGTGTTTGCCGGTGAGCAGTTTGATGCATCGACTCCCTTTATGAAGTCCTTCAAAGTGCCTTGCATGTGCTTGACTTCCAAGTTGCCTGGTAGCGGAGACTCGGTCACTCTTGAACAGTTCGTGTCTGCCTCTGGACCAACAAACCACAATGTGATTTGGTAGTTGTGGAAGAAATGGACGATCTCAAACCAGTAATTTGTAATGCTCCACACGCGTTGCTCTGCCTTTCTCGTTGCCCCCAGCACAACAATGTGCTTGTGCTCGTTGACGCAGTCCGTGTGCATCAGCTTGAGCAGGGTCGCCACATGCATGAACGTCACAGGGAAGCTCAGCGCGTCAAGACACGACGGGTCTCGCTTCGCGGTCTCAACCAAGTTGGTCGATACACTGCTCCTCGAGCGCAGGAACCCTTCCCACCCACCATCAAGTTGCACGCGCGCACTGTCGACGTTCGCCGATGGAAATGGTGGAAGCGCAGGGAATCGCTTGGTCTCCAGCCACCGGAATGTGCCACTGTACATGCCATCGCCTCGAGGGTCGAGCTTCATGTCGTGCATCGATGCTTCCATTGCCTCTGCCCGTGTTGAGGCCGCTTGGGTGGCTGGAGATGCCTTCGCCGCGGTCTTCTTGCTCGTCTTCCCCATAATCAAATGGAGCCTGAAGAGTCATGTTGAGGTTGAAAAACTATTTTCTAGAGTAGGCGTATCTTAAAAAAACTAATTACCGTTCTAGACCACATATGCCGTGATTGGTTGATGGCTTAAAGGCTCCATTTCAACCAATCTCTGTCCGTGTACCGTAAGCACGGTACACAACCATGATCTCATTTGGTGGGTTGCGAAGTAGCAATCGAAGCGTATAAAGTTGCTGAATGAAGGTGGTTTCCCTTCCTTCCCCGCAGAAGGGGGCGGTTATTCCGCCTAGCCTCAAGCGTGCAACGTGAAACGAGGCAAAGCCAAGGCGGACGCACAGCACGAAGATCCCGACGTCGCTGCAGCCAGTTCCCGATCGAGCCAGCGAACGACAAAGCGTGCAGTGGAGAGCCCCTTTCTTCTTCTATCGCGCTCGTGTCGGTGCCATCGTGTTATCTGTCGTGGTTCGTGCGTAGTTGAGTGTTGGAGATGGCCGACTCTGCGCGGCGACGCGTGGGCGGTGGTGCGCCGCCTGGTGCTGGCGTGCGCTCCCCTCCGCGCTATTTGCCTCCGCAGCAGGGCCAACAGCAACGTCATCCGGGTGGGCGGGCGGCGCCTGGTCGCGGAGGTGGGGGAAATGGACCGAAGACACCGCCGGTGAACTCGAAAATGGGTATCAAAAGCGGTATGACGGTCGAAGATCTCAAGCGCCTGACCCAGCAGCGCATCCAGCAAAGCACAGGACAGGATCCTCTCACACAACGACCGGCGACTCCCACAGCGGCGTCGGTGACAAGTGCTTCACAAACGCCCACACTCAATATGGCTGCTGTTCATGCCCATACGGCAGCTGGTGGCGTCCCAAGCGTTCCAACACCAACTCCGCTGGTTCCGAAGGCTGGTATGTCGGTCCAAGAGCTAAAGCAGTTGACTTCGTTGCGACTCGCGTCACAAAATGTGCCGCTTCACCAGAGCGAGATTACTGGTCTTGTGAGTAAGGCAGTGTTGTCCAACGCAGCTAAATCACATTACCGTGACAGTCTACGCAGCTCACTGACACCAAGCACCACACCCAAGCGCAGTAACGTCACGGGAGTTGCGACGGGTGTGCGGACCAGTATCACTGGCGTATCGCCTGCAGTCTCGTCCCCACCGATGGACCCGATGGGTGGTCGGCACAGCCTCCCGAGCCGTCCCTTGGGTATGCCGTCTATGCGCGGAAGTGACGTTGACCACACGCGATCATCCGATTTTGTGCTGGGCTCTGCCAACCAAATGCGGTATTCGTATTCTGGTCCAGATGACTTCGATGCATTGGAAGTCCGTGATTCGAGCTCGTCGGATGATTCAGACTACACTCGACCGTCATTGACCTTAGATGAGGATGGGAAGTTCGGTTTTGATGACGTACGTGCGCTAAACACTGCCATGCAGTCACCTGAGCGAACTAACTCCGTCTGTGCATTTGTGTGTGCAGTTCAACTTCCCGGACGACTCATTCCCACCACCACCACCTCTTGACGATAACGGAGGTTTCGTTGCTACATCTCTGCCTTCGTGGTCTCCTCCACCAGCACGCTCAAAGAAGCTGGACGTCGTTCCTCCTCCGGTCCGTGGCATCATGAATCTTGGAAATTGAGGAAGTGTACTCAGTGGTTGTTATGTACACAGGTCTCATTCTACAGTCAAGCTTCTTACTTCTCACAGCAACAAGCTAAGGAAGATGCAAGTCGTGATCAAAATGCTGTCATTGCCCCTCCACCTGGACTTTCACGAAGACCTTCGATGACAGTGCCATGGCAAGTTGCAGAGGCCGTACTGAACACTCCTCAGACTACTACAGGTCGTAAGACGGTCATGTCTCCGACAAGCTCAGGTGACAATCGACAGGAGCCTGTCTCCTCGAACATGTTTTCACTCCTACCTAAGGGGCTTGATCGAAGAGGTGATAACTTGGGACTGAAATCTCCAGCTGCAGAAGTCGCCGCTGAGCTAACTGGGTTGACAATTGCTCGTCAACGTAGCGGAGCACCTAATCCAGCGCCAAACACCACCGTTCCAGCCGTCTTGGGGGCATCGCCGCCAAACGGAAGTGCTGGGGCAAGACGAGGAAGCTTCGGGAATGCGGCTGAGTTTTTCAAATTCCGCCGACGCAGTAAAAGTCGACTTGAATTGGCTCGTGACATTGCGAACTATTCCAACGAGATGAGCGGTTTCCCCAACTACGGCTCAACTGGTGTTGGAGGTAGTTTGGCCCCAACGGCGATGCCGGGAATCGACGAAAGTGGCGTCCAAGATAACTTCTCGGTCGTTGCTCAGGCAGATACAAGTTCTAATGCTTCAAACGATGAATATGCAGCATCACCAGTATACTCGATGGACGATGATGATCTCAACGGCAGCGAAGGTGGTGGAAGCTTCGTGTCTTTCTACAATGCAACAGGTGTGGGGCGAAGCAAAGATAACCTGAGTGGATTGTCAAACTTGTCCATTCCTCCACCTCCCCCACCTCCACTGACGGATGATGAAGACGACGGCTCAACAACTTCATCAACAAAGGGCCTCCCAATGATGAGCCCTAACGGTGTTCGACTTCGCAAGGTCGCGGAGATGGCCCGACGCGGAAGCCTTAGCAATGAAGATAAGACGCGGGTGAAAGATGAAATCATCCAAAGCTCTCTTGGCATTGGAGCAAGTAATGCAGCTCGGATACTTACGGCGAAACCAGGCAACGGAACTCCGTCTGCCGGGGATAGACCACCAGTTTCAAACTCAGGAGCACAGCCTCCTCCGGGATTCCAACGAACTTCCTCCACTCCTCCTCGAGACACGCCAAAGGCAACTGCAACCAAGTCAATTGCCTCTGGGATCCTCCGCAACAATGCTGCAGGTATCGCTGCTCGGTCTCCACCGAAGTCATCCATGCTGATGAGTCCGTCATCCGGTGGCTCTCGGAAGACGTTCAGTCCATCTGATGATGACGGTGGATCAAAGCTTGAGGAGCGATTGGCCGCTGCCGCTCAGCGTGTCGCTGATTGTGTCAATAAAGGCGACATGGTCGGATTCCAAAGCGCGATGGAGGAACTCGATCAGCTGCGGAATGAAGCAAATGCCAAGATGATGCGTGGTTGAGCAAGAAGTTGTGAATCGTGCGAGTCAGCCTGGATGTGTGCGTTCCGCATGTGTCGTATGTTTCCATTGTATCTTGTCGACACTGCCGTCCCTGCCGCTTCTGGGCTTCAGCGCACACGCATTCTCCTTCGAAGCGCGGTACGCGATCATCTCGAGATGTGAACAAAATCCCAAAGACGAGATATATTGAGCGATACAGAGAAACCCATTGCAGTAAACAGTGACGAAGCACCAGTTGCCGCACGTGCAGGTGCGAATACAGTATGATGGGAGAACGATGCGTGTATTTGTATGGTCCATTTGGTATGGTAGGGTGAACTCACAACAGAATCTTGTACTTCTCCGTTGACGGCACCTGGTTTACGACGAAGCGACCATCGTACGATACGCTGGCGAAAATCCACGAGTCACTTGCACCCCATGCAACGCTGTAGACGCTGTCTTCATGCTCCTCGTAGTTTTTGATTCGAGTGTCGACGACGTCATTTCCTGACGCGGCTTCGTTCATGAGATCCTGTTCATCCAACTCGACAATGGGCGCCGATGATATGGATGAAACACGCCAAAGCCCGACGATGGCATCCGAGCCTCCGGTCAAGATAAGCTGGTCATGAAAGCGATTGTAACGTACACTTTGCAACCAGTGCGAGTGTGCGTTTGCGAGGGAGAGCAGCGGCTTGTTACTGCGACGCAAGTCCCAGAACTTCAGCTTCCCGTCATCCCCTCCGCTGACGATTGTGTACGGTTTGTTTGGATTGTAGTCGAAATCAAGCACAGTCTGAGAATGCGCGTCCTCAATGATGAAGGCTGTCTCGTCGGCGCGCGAGTCCCATGTCTGAATCGACGACCCGGTAGAGACGGACATGTAGTGGTCATGGTGCGGATCCCACTGCATCGCCGTGACGACATCTAACTCGTCGCTCGTGATAGCATCCATGCGGTCCGCTTGCGAAATTGCTCCGTCGTTGCACTTCCACACGAACACGCTCTTCCCATGGGCGCTTGCAAGCGTGGCGTCAGTCGTGCTCGCGTCCGCACTCTTCCACACGACTTTCGATGGGGCGGCTGCTTGGGTTGGCAGTGACGCAACGGCATTCAGTGGCTTCATTGTCTGCTCATCGCTGCCGTCGTCCAGTCGCTCCATCTTCCAGAGCACAGCCTCTGCGACTTCACCCTTGGCCTTGCCGCAGGTGAAGACCAAGTCCTTGTGAACGGGACTCGGTGCGAGATGCAGCACCTGATCTTTGTGCGAGAAGCGGTGCACAAGACGCACTTCGTTTGCCGAGCTATTATACTCAACGACCTGGATCTGCATCAAGTCATGCGATGAGTTCCAGTCGCACGGCGCTCATAGAGTATCACGTACTTGGTTGGCGGCATCGAGTAGTGACGCCGTGCCAATGAGGAAGTGGGATCGGTCTCTCTCAGCAACGAGCGCATCGACACAGCGTGTCTGTGAGCACAACGCAGCCTTCATCAGTATAGTGTCGGCTGTCGCACAGCGCTCCTTAGACACCCACCGCCTTGCCTGTGGAGTACGTGCATGCTGTCGACCCGAACATGCCGTCGGTGCGGATCTCTTCCTCAAATATGCTTCAAGTCTCCCTTGATGTCACAACAGTACCACAATACCCCATTTTACCAACATCTCTCTCAATACCTCTTTTTAGTGACTTTCCTTCAAACTACTGGCCTTATAACACCCTCGCTATCAGTACGTTGGAATAAGTTAATGGAACATTCGATGCAGTAGACAATAACAATAATGGCGGACGAGCACGCGACCAGTGAGGCCGTGCTACAGGCCGAGGCGTTCAAGGCGCAGGGCAATGCGCTGCTGGCGGAGAGCAAGTACCGCGAGGCCGTGCAGATGTACACGCGAGCCATTGAGCTGGACCCGGACAACGCCGTGTACTACAGCAACCGGTCGGCGGCGTTCCTGGCTCTCGGAGATGAGCGAGGCAACGCCTTGCGAGACGCGGAGAAGTGCATCGCCCTCAAGCCCGAGTGGTGGAAGGGCTATAGCCGTAAGGGCGCAGCTGAACACGCGTTGCAGCGATACGATGCGGCGCGTGCGACGTACCAGGAAGGGCTTAAGCTGGATCCCGACAACGCATCACTGCTGCAGGCAGCAGAGGATGCGTATCACGCCGGTCAAGAACACTCGAAGCGCTTGCGGGAGGCTGCCAAGGAGAAAGAGCGACTGAAGAAAGAACGGGAAGAAGCAGAAGCGGAAGAGAAGCGGAAGAAACAGGAGGAGGAGGTGGAAAAGAGCAAAGAGAAAGCCGATCCGGCCGACGAGGACGCACTGCTGGCTGAGTTTATGACGGAGGTACAGGAATTGGAAGAGAGTGCGAACTGCATCAAGAAAGAAGAGAAGCCGGAGAAAAAAGCTGTGGATTTTGGCACGTCGGAGGGCCAGCTCGTGCGGCTTGCTGCAGGACCACTATCAGTGGATCAACCTGAACCCATTCCGTGTGCTCATGCTGGATGTGGATGCAACGGATGAGGATATCAAGCAGCACTACCGAAAGGCATAGTACCATGAGTGTATTAGGCTGTAGGAGTTCCAACGGAAGGGCTGACGACACTTTGTATTTGTTAGATCTCAACGCTCGTGCACCCGGACAAGTTCCGCCACCCACGGGCTCGTGAAGCGTTTGAGCGTACGTTCGAATGTGATGAACGATGTGGAGGAATGTGCATTAATTGATATCGTGGGTGTGTTTATTAATGATTCTAGAGGTGACGAAGGCGTACGAGACGCTGCTGAACGAAGACCGGCGGAAGACTTACGCCAAGTTGATTGAGAACACACGCGAGCGGGTGGTCAAGGATCGCCGGCAGAAGATGAAGAAAGGAATAAAAGAGACCGAGTTGGGCGACCTGCTGGAAGAACAAGACAAGGCCGTGATTAAGGCATTTGCGGAGATGGAGCACCGACGGCAGAACATCGAGAAACGAGAGGCAGCACAGAAGCGCCGCGAGGCCGAGCAACAGGAAAAAGAGCAACAAGAGACCGTGAACATGTTCAAACGCGAGCGGTCGTGGGCAGAAGAAGATCGACGCGAACAGCGTGTAGGCAATTGGCGCGATTTCCAGAAGGGTGGCAAGCGTCGAAAGGAAGTCGACGCGGGCTGGAAGGAAGAGAAACGCGTAGGTTCCGGATGCTTGAGTGGATGTAACTGCGGTTGATACTAACGAATCCATTGCGGAATTGTAGGCACATGAGAAGCAGTTTGGTGTTGTGGAGAATGATCAGTACAAGAAGAAGTGGAAATGAAAAGTCTCGCTTCCACTACAATAAATTAACGTCGGGGCTGATGTTGACGACCACTTGAGCGTGCGGAGGACCTGCTGCCTACTCGACATCCATTTCCATGTGCTCGTCTGCTTGGTGGTAGTGAGGTTGGTGTCCGTGGTGGTGGAACTGCAACTGATGGAGCTGCTGCTGCTGGAGCTGGTATGCGCTTGCTTCATCCATGAGCTGCTGATGCTGATGCTGATGCTCTTGGAAATGCTGTGGCTGGAAGTGGTGCGGTTGACTTTGGAGCCACAATTGGTGCTGTTGATACTCGAACTGGCGCTGCAGATCCGGCAAGGCGGCGTCGAGAATCTTGACTGCTTGCATGCGGTTGGGCTCAGCGCTGCGTAGTATGTGCTCCATTAGTTCCCATCTAGCATCTCGTCACGTCTGACAATCTCCTCACCCATAGATAGTCAACGTTGCGACGTTGTTCGTGCTTGCAGGAGAAACCGCGCTGTTTGGCACCACGATGTACGTGCCCGTGTGATCTTGAAAGCGGCCCATCGTCTGTCCATCGTCTCCGTGTAACAGCGGCAGCAAGTGCCGTGGCACTCGGTATGCCGTCATCTCAGACAAGTCCACGTTTTTCTTGCGGACTTGATCCACAGACATGGCGTTGGCATCGTCGTCCTCTTCGTCATTATCTTGCTCCTCGAGAGGTTGCTTCTGCTTCTTGGTCTCCTGGCTCGCTGATCGCCTCAATGAGCTGGTCAGAGACGTCGGATCCTTCAATCGTGGTGCTGTGGCCTGTGAAGTACTCGAGCGTGGAGACTCGCTGGCTGCGAGTGTGCCATGCGGGCAATTGGGCTGTGGAATGTGCTGGACGATGCGCTCAATAGCCTGAGAGTTGGGGAGGAACTCGTTCCCAACAAACATGAAGTCAATGCATCGAGCACGCACCCACTTCTGCGTCAGACGACGGCCCTGGAACACGCGCTACGCAACCGACACTGAATGAATTACACTTGCACTGAAGCCATGCGCTGGAAGCCACGCACCTTGTTCTCGACGTGATCGCGAAACATATCGTTAGTGACGATGAAGCCGTCGTTCTTGACAGCATAATCGATCACGTAGAAGTCATCATGCGCCTACACCACGCCCGACAATCAGTCAAGTTTCACCCATGGGAGGCTGCACAGTGAGCCACTCACGTGCGACGGTGTAAGTACGACGAGCTCGTCATGCACGAGCGACTGGAGAAGCTCCCAGTCGTCGGTCTCCATTGCCCCATTCCCCCTGGTTTGATCCGTGGGCTTGGTATTCAGCCAGAAGTTGGGGATAAAAGCCACACACTTCAAGTCGCACCGGCGACTTTCGCGAAGGCTACGGAAGAAGGCGAGAGCGGCAGCAAGACGTACGATGGAGCGATCACCGCCTTTGCGAGTCGACACATTCGCGCCGTCCAGAACGACCCACACACTGCGTTTCGGGAGATGAATGATAGAACAGATGTGGAGGACACACAACGCAAAACGATGGAGCAAAGACCATCAGGGGACCATCACTGTGAGGGGAGAAACCCGCCGATGAAGATAGGAGCTTCTTACCTTGGACTCGTCATTTTCCCAAGTGCTATTGCTGACCGGTGGCTCGTCAATGATGAAGACGAAGTGATACTTTAGCAAATGGCTTCAGATGTAGTGTTGGTTGGCTATTAATACAAGGTATTATCAGCGAATGCAAATGGCCCAACTATTCCTAATTGAAGTCCCTTTGTTAGGGACAGTCCCGAATACCGAATATGGGTTGCATGTCTCCACCCAGCCAAACGTCAAGTGTATCCGACCCAGACGACGGCGTGACCGAAAATGGACAGCAACTTGCATGACACTAACGGCGATTGTATAGCGAATAAGACGATTCCAGCTACGAAAACCTGTGCATCTGGTGCGCGTGACACCACACTCAACGATAATGAGCAGCAGGGTGATTTAGATCTCGGAGAAGATGGACTAGGAGCACGCGGCATCCACGTCGCGCATGTCCGGTATGTGGATGGAGACGACCATTTGCGCCTGCAGCTTCGCATCTGCAACGATCGGAAGACGTTTTGCAGAGCTGTGACAGAGAAACTGGATAAGCTGCGCTATCGTCTCCAAATCCTTGCCAGCCAAGCGACGGCAGGAGCGGACAAACCATACATCGGGAATCGCACGCGCAAAGAACGCAATAAGATCGAGCAGCAGAAGGCGCACCACGCGGCATGCGGAGACAAGGTAGCAGTGCGCTTCTTAACCGCAGACTACCAGGAGATTGTGGGCAAGTCAGTGGCAGTCGGAGACGCCCTGATGAAGACCGCGCGCATCGAAATCGGCGAAGACGAGTACGTTGTGTTGCATAACCAACCGATGGTGGGCAAGATCTTGGTCATGGATCCTGTGTTAGTCGGAATACCAGTTGTCCCGCTGCCGGAGACTGACTTTTGCCGGCCCGATGAGTGCGAATGGCGGTGGTATCGTGTGGATGCAAGCGGCAGCGAGTCCTTCCTGTGCAATTGCCGGCAGTACGTCCCGACAGAGCGTGACGTCGGCTTCTACTTTCGTATCGAATGCCACGCGCCATCAATGCACACGTGCTTTGCACGTGAAAGCGCCGTGGAAGTGACAACGACGACGGTGATTCCTGGTCCTGATCGGTCCGTGTTTGAGCCCCGACGGAGACTTGGCGCGAGTAGACCACCATCTGATACCTTCCGTGTGATGAGCTACAACGTGCTCTTTGATGGGTACACCACGACAATTCGAGCCAAGAGAGAAATGTTTCCGTATGCCAAGCCTGAGGCGATCGTCGAGATGTATCGAATGCAACTTGTCTTCCAGGAGATCGAAGAGACGCAGGCAGACATCGTATGCCTTCAAGAATTGGGGGAAAACATCTTCCACACGTTCTTCGAGCCCATGCTAAGGCCAATGGGGTATCACACGTACTACACAGGCAAGACGGGTACGACGCATGAAGGCTGTGCTGTGCTCGTCCGGAACGACTGCTTCGAGATTGTCGAAGAGCGCATGCTCGACCTATCAGTATCCGTTCGGTACTCCCAGGACGAGGGCCTCAAGACGCTCCTCACCGATTTCCCCGAGATCGACAAGGGATTGCGCCGCATCCCATCCATAGCTCAATTGTTGGTCTTTAGTGACAAGCGCCACCCAGGACGCCACGTCGTATTGGCGAATACGCACTTGTTCTACCGCGAAGACGCGCATATGATCCGACTCGTCCAAGCCATCGCAATAGTACGTGAGGTCGAGTCCGTGCGCTCGAGTATTCAAATCAGGCACCCCAACTTTGAAGTGGCTCTTGTGTTGTGTGGGGACTTCAACTCGTTCCCCGACACGGCTCCGATCAGCTTCCTGCTTGAAGGATCCATCGACAGCACACACCCTCATTGGCATGAGGCGCCCTCATTCCGCTGGAATCGGAACTTTGGCGAGGAGCGATCCGACTTCTACATGGGCGACGCAAAACGCATCGAACACTCGCTCAGTCTCCAGAGCGCGTGTGGCTTCCCAGAGTTCACCAATTTTGCAGGCACGTTCGTCGGTACCCTCGACTACATCCTCATCGGACAGCATGCGCTTGAGGTCGCACAGGTCTTCCCACTCTTCACACGTGATCAAGTGAGCGAAGAAGTCGCGATCCCGTCGACCAAGTTCCCATCGGACCACATCTCACTCATTGCCGACGTCTCGTGGAGACCATCGACCATCACTCCTGCTGTGTAGAAGATCCATCCACTCACAATCTCCAATCAAGCCACAGCACATGCTCAAAACGTCTTCTCATTGGCCAATTTAATTCTCACGACCACCGTTTTCCCGCGAGAAACCGGTATTTACTGGTTTCTTGGGGTACCTCAACCCAAAAGAGGGAATTTCGTGGCCTCCAAAATCCCGAAATTCTGAAAACAGCGAGCAGCTACAGTCCCCCGAGGGGCGAATATGGCGGTGACGCGAGAAGCGCGGGACGCCGCCGACGCGGCGGCTTTGTCGATGGTGCAGGCTTCCCCAGTAGCCTCAAGCGCCCGAGGCACGCGGAAGCCCAAGGACCGCGGCGCCAGGTTCAATGAGAAGCACACGCTCAAGTACGGACTCTCGATCTGCAGCCGCAATACCAAGGACAACTCGGTCGAAATGGTCATGTGCAAGTTCTGCGTGGCATTCGGCAAGGAATCGGCCGGTGATACGACGCGCAAGCGCCGAGCGACTGCCAACATCAAGTACTTTCGACAGCCATTCCGTGCGGACCACTACCTCTCGCACATGGAGATCAACCACAAGACCAAGTGGGCCGAATATGAGCGGGCCACGATGCCCGAGAAAGAGAAGTTCTTCTCGGCCAATGCAGAGACACCTAGCGGCACGCTCGTGTCGTCCGTGTCGTCCGCGGGTCTTACTGTCACGGCGGCGGCAGGCTCCATGATGCAAGTCCGCAATGGAGAGACCGGCAGTAGTGACACGGGGACCGAAGGACCAGCGCCATACACGGGGCCAGTGCGGCTGCCTGTCTCGGAGATTGAAAAGGACGTCGTCGAAGTACTTGTGGGAGAGCTCATGTTTGACAGTGTGGAAGAGCAAGGAGTGAGTAAGGAGCAGGCGCTCGAGGTGTTTGTGGGCAAAGCTGGCACGGAGAACTACGAGATCTGCATCAAGAACCAACGGCTCTATGATCTTGCGATCAAGTTTATCGCGTGTGGTACATCCTATCGCCTAGCATCGCGACTAGTGCAGACGGCACGAGAGGAGACCCAAGTGGTTCACTATGGCGGCTGCACAGACCTGCGGGTCGCTGGCTACGTGCGGGCGATTATAGCAAGCAATCTGCAGCGCCTCGCCTGGATGATGCGAGCAGCGTGGGGATACGCCATCACGACTGAGGTTCTCGAGCACCAGGGCACTGCGTACTTGGACGTACGCCTCCATGTGTGGCACAACTGTGGCCTGTGCGACTTCCACATCCTTGTGATTCCAGCATTCGATCGTCTCCCTGCCCCCGCGATCATTGAACGCATCCAACGCACACTGGATAGTTTGGACCCACGGTGGCGTGTCAAGATCCTCGGCACAACTGCTGATGCTGGAGCATCTACTGGCCGCAATCTCGGACTCACAAGCACTCAGCAGAACCTCGCCGCTCGACTCACGGCTCTTGTGCTCAAGCCCAACTTCTACCTCATCTGGTCTGCGGTGCATCAGCTCGAAATCGTCGCCAAGAACTGTGTCGTGTCCTTTTGTGACAAGGTGTTCTATCGGGAGCTAGTGAGGCTCGTGAGTGCGATCCACATCCGCACGCAGCAGCTGCGACAATCGTCTCAGCACAATCAGAACACATTGGACACGGACGAGCTGCCAGACTTGGCCTCGTATGTGACGCCGCCTCGAGGCTTTGTGCAAGCCCTTCTGAAGACCTTCAAGTGGTTACTCGATAACCGATTTACGATGTCGGCGCTCAATATCGAGACCGAGAAGCTCTCCCCGTGCTGGTGGATCGGGGTATGTGTGGCCCAGCGACTGATGGCTGAGTTTGACTACTTCATGAAGCGTATGCTGTCCATGGAAGTTGGTGAAGGCTACATCAGCGATCAGATCCAAGAACTAAGCCGCCTGGCATTGATTATGAAAGACGTCGTGGGGGCGACGCGTGAGCTCTGGGACCCTCAAAACGTCGTGGCTGACGAGGCCGCGATCAACGGCTCGTTCTTGCTCTCGTTCCAAAGCGCCCAGCAGTTCATTCAGAACGAAGGTGGCCCCGTGGCCATCGAGCTCTTTGACTCGCTCCGCAACATCGAACGCGTGCAGATCTCGAAACAAGTCGCTCACTTTGCCGTTGATATGATTGCGGCAGTCGCGTCTATCGCTCAGGAAGGACGGCGGTACAATGCTGAGAACAGTGGCGTGGTGGTCACGCCGCCTCGTGTGATGCCCTACGATGTGTATCAGATGGGCAAAGATGACTACATGAAGCTACTGCAGGCGCAGGAAGAGCGTCTACGAGAGACGTTCACTGCCCAAGAGATTCGACGAATGCAAAACGAGTACTACTACTTTGTGGCTGCGATCGAGAGCGAGCCGATCCTAAGCAGCGTCCTCCAGAAGCACAGTCGGCACACGGACGTGACCTTCGCGTGGTCCTGCATGAACAACCGCGTGCCAATGCTGCAGGAATTTGTCGGTACCCTCGCGACAGTGGTGCCGGAAGCTAGCAGTAGCTCCCTTCAAATCGATCTCAACCATCTCAACTGGGAGAAGCCCGACTATCGTCTCACTACGGTCGACTTTGCTCTTGAGGGGATTCTTCACGCGAGACAGAAGATGCGGATCGAAGTCGTTGATGTCAACCACGCGCGGGCCACGCTGCGTCTAGGCGACGGCGTACTTGACCAGGGCCCCCGGCTGGTGCTGGGCATTGACACGGCAACACCTGTGGGCGGATCTGAATACGCCGAGAAGGAGACGCCAGGAGACCAAGACGAAAACATGGAGGGAGAAGCAGAGGACGCGAGTGGGGAGTCGTCGTCGAGTGCGAGCGACAAGCCCAAGAGTGAGAGAGACTACACGATCGTGTAAGCAGCTATGAAGTTAACATGCGTGGTTTGTGAATTTGTCTACTAAATAATGGGTCCACTGGAATGGAATCCCTGCCCACAATAAGGGTAACCCTACCAGTTATGCCACCCCTAAGTGCCAATCCAATTTTCTCCGAAACGACAAACTA
>KE464265.1:12544-27242 GCA_000387445.2 Pythium aphanidermatum DAOM BR444 | reverse complement strand
AATCTCAGTTGAGATGAGACGGGATGTTGTGGGGACGCCTTGTAAATTACGTGACGTATTGACGTCAGCGAAAGTTACACCGTAACTTTCGACGACTACTCGAGCAGGCTCCTCGGCTGCAGACCAAAGGCGGTCATCGCAGGGACTCTTCCTCTTCATTGCAGCCGCAACCGCCGACGCAACCGTGGTCACTCCAATCCCCAGAAATGCAGCTACGTGGGCGCTCACATCGCGCTCGTCTGGATCTCGTTTTCTGGTCGCCTCGGCCAGGAAATACGCATGGGCTTGTAGAATCAGATATTTTTCCGACAGTGTACGCTCGCACGCTCTCGATTCCGAAATGGAGCAGCTAGGTGAAGGAGAACCTATACAGCAGTAAACGAGAGCTTTCAATTGTGATGTTGCATGCTTGAAATGGACAAGTGGTTGCGGAGATATTGACTCATAAGCGGGTTGGTGTAACAATGATCGTGGCCGGACCAATAGTGTACTGGCAGTTGTGAGGATCCGGAATCACACGTCACATAGTTTTTATTAGTGTGGGTCACCTTATTCAAGGTTAAATGCCCCGATTTAGTGCGTCGCATCCGCCTCAAGGGTTATAAATAGGACGAGGGAGATGGTCCCGCGCTTTCCGCCCAGGTGGTGGCGGAAGCACAGCGAGAGCAACGGGCCGCACACGCGGGGGGACACGAGGGCTCGGCGCACGACGAAGCGCGCGCTAGAGGCCGATCGCCGTGCAGACGACGATGGATTTCGCGTGCGTTCGATGTCGCGACCACGTGGTGGTGTCGCTGGGCTCTAGGGGCGTCCAGGAGCCGCAGGACGACGCTCAACGGCGACAGGACGCGAACCCGCGGGGTCGAGAAGACGGAAATGCACATGCGCTAGTCAAAGGAGGCGATAAGGGAACGACAAGAAGCACAGAAGAGGCGAAGGAGAAGCATCACGTGCAGTGCGCACTTTCGGTGGTGCGCTGTCGGGCGTGTGACGGGCTTTTCCATGGGAAATGCGTGTTGACGGACGGAAACCCCGTGGAAACGTTTGCATGCTCCGCCTGTCAGAGAGAAGGAAGCGCTGCAGGAGATGAGCAGGACGAAGAGATGGCTCTGCTTGTGCCAGGACAGGCGTTGTCACCGATGGAAGATAGTGACGAAGACGAAGAAGACGACTGGGCCGTGGTCACGATGGATGTTGAAGTGTGCTGCTCGTGCCGTCAAGTGAATATTGAAGCCGCGGACCTGCTGCCATGCATGCAATGCCAACACGCGAGTCGTCTACACCGGCGCTGTGCCCGTGGAACTCCTGCAGACGCGTTGTTGGTCGGGAGCAAAATGCCAAGTAAGAAGAGGAAGCGGAACGTATCGCGAAAGGCGTCGGAAGATCCGGTGGAAGAATGCACGGCCTGCCAGAACGCAGTCGGGGCCATTGTGACGAGATGCGTGGCGTTGCTCCTCTCGAAGGGCGAGGCTGTGACATGGGAGGTCTGCATAACCTGTCATCGCGAGTTTTGTGTGTATGCGCTGGAAGAAGACGAGACTCCTGACGACTCGACGGTTCGTACTCGCGTCGGCCGTGATGCTCCTGATGGGTTCCAGTGCTTAGCATGTGCTCAACTTACTGAGCCGAGCTGCGATGGTGTTGCTATTGGTAATGGCGATGTTCTTGCCATGGTCGAAGAAGGCCCTGTGTTGCTCTGCGACGGCTGTGACGGCGAGTTCGAAATGGCCAAGCTAGATTCTCCGTTGGTGGAGATCCCGGAAGGAGACTGGTTCTGTCCATCTTGCACATCCAAGAAGATAAACCCCGTTGAACCCCCACCGACCGTGATTACCACGGAGATTGTGACGTTACTCATTTGCGACGGCTGTGAAGGTGAGTTCGAGTTGGCGACTGTGCAGCCACCGCTCAGTGCTGTGCCGGACGGTGATTGGTACTGCAGTCAGTGTACAGGCGTGACGGAGACTCCCGAGATGACAAACGCAGTCGAAGAAGTCATCGCGCCAACTCTGCAAGATAATCTGGTGGAAGAAGTTGCTTCAGTCGACCAGTCGGAAGGTGATCAAGTCGCAGAGTCTGCAACGCGCGATGAACCAATGGTTGAATCTGTGGCGCCGGTATCGGAGCCCTCTCTACTTCCAAGTACTGAAGCGTCTTCTCAGGTCGTTGAACCAACGGCGACACCCATTGCGGAGACATCCACTCCAGACCAAGCGCCGACCAATGGAAAACTCACCACCGAAGGCTCAGTCACGTATCGTGAATGCGATGCGTGTGATAATAAGTATGACGTCACGAAGATTGGACCACCGCGGCCGGATGTGCCGAAAGGAGACTGGTTCTGTGATTCGTGTGAGATTATGAGAAAGAAGCGAAAGAAGGGCTACGCTGCTCTCAAGTTGGAGAAATTGAGGCGGTTGAAGGCACAGGGTCATGCAGTTGGTGCGGAAATTGAACGGATAACAATGACAGCGCCGAAGAAACCACAACCGCTCCCACGGATCCCAAAACCATCGCCTGCACCGTTGGCTGTCGGTGTTCCGATGTTGACAACAGTCACGTTGCTCATTTGTGACGGTTGTGAAGGAGAGTATGATATGGCGCGTCTCGACCCGCCAATGTCTTCTATTCCAAAGGGCAATTGGTTTTGCCCAACATGCGTATCCGCTCGTAGCCGTTCGTCTGGAAACCGCAAAACCAATGATCTTCCATGTGTAGGCTGCAAGAAGGTGGTGCGTTGGAATCGTGACGCTCAGCGGGCAGCACGAAGACGTGGCGACGATTCAGTCCTTTGTGAATCTTGTATTGAACTCAAAATGAATGCAAAGGAACTACCGTCGGCGGATAAGAAGGTGAAGCGATCGGGATCCGTCGTGACGACTTTTGGAGGAGAAGCGCCTGCTCAAGCGGATCCATCGGAGAAGATCTTCCCTCCTGTGCCTGTGACGGTTACATTTGGTTCGTCAAACGCCTCGTCATCCTCTGCAAATGGATCTCATGCTGCCTCGTGTGGTCATGTCGTCTGCTCCGACGATGAAGGTGAATATGGTGCTTCTTACTTGCAATCTGACGATGAAGATGAGAGTGTGATCATCGTTTGTGACATTTGTCTGAGCGAGTTCAATATGGTTGATGTTCTTGGTGAATCCCAGTCCAAGACCCCACCTCCGCGGCCGTGGTATTGTATCCCATGTCTCAAACGACTGAAAAAGAACCGAAAGAAGAAGCAACGCATTTCCAAGCAGATGCTTCTCGAGATGCAGTTATACGGCGGTCTGTTACGATCAACAGCGGCAAAAGTGGTGGATCCGATTGCCCGCGCGTTGCGAGGAAAGAAGCCGACTTTGGATGACGAAATCCTTGCACTATTTCAGTTGGTCGGCAAAAGAGTTGGCATTATGTTCTCGTGGGATAAGCATTGGGTGATGGGCCGCGTGCTATCATTTAACCCTGTTTCTGGAAACCATATCGTGCGTTTTGACGATGAACGCGAGCAGGCCTTGCCGCTGTTTGGGTTCCCCCTCGTCGTCGGGACGTCAGTCATGGTCGAAGTCAAAGTGCCAGCATTTCAAAACCGGTGGTGGCCAGCTCAGGTACTGAAGATGAACGCAATTGCGGAGCGTCAACTGCATCAGACGCTCGAAGATCCCGATATCCTCAAGTCGTTCCGGTTGGTGAATCTATTCGCCGACTCTTCAACTACCGGGAAGACACAGAACGTTGCGTGTTGGGCTCCTCGACACCTCTGTCGTGTAATGCCTGACGAGTCCACGCCAAAAGATGACACTGATGACGACTATTCACACGCATATTGCCTGTCCACAAGTGAATCCACGAAGGTCCGCGAAGCGCAGCGTCACGCATTGACGTCTCTGCTCACGTGTAATGACGACGACTGGAAGTTAGTGGCGTACGCCCTTGTAGACGCATCGATCATTATTGACAGCCAGCTGTACAAGGTGATTTCGTACGACAGTTCATCTCATCTCCACGATGTCGTTCTCATCAACAACGAGATTGACGAGTGCACACAAACTATGAGTCTGCGCGAGTCTCGGAGTCAGATCGAAGCAGCAAAGGACGAGGATTTTGCCACAATCGCGCTGAAGCTCTCTAAAGCCCGTGAAGGGGTTGATATTACAGAGCCAGTTGAGCATGAAAAGCCAACGGCTGATGAAATAGAGGCACCCGAGATCGCAGTGGTTGAGAACCGAAACGTAAGTATTCGCCCACCTCCACAGCCTTCAAGTCATCACTGTGGCAAATGCGGGCTGCCTCCTGTTGTTGACGGGGATTCTTTCGATGGTCCGTCACATGATGCAACACTGGTTCAGTGCACCAAGTGTGGCAATGCCTATCATTCGTACTGTTGCGATCCGCCCCAAGACGAGATTCCGTTGATCAGCCGCGAGGACGGAGCCGTATTGGTCAAGGACATTAAGACTCCGTTTGTGTGTCGTGCCTGTGTGACTTGCGCAGGCTGTGACACTGCGACATCGTCGAGGTGGTACAGATGGCGGCTCCCGCTTCAAGTGGTAGTCTCTTTGTGAGAGCTGCATCACGATCTACGACAATAAGTGCCAGTGTGGCGTCTGTAATGGGCGTTTCGACAGCAAACTTCTCGAAGAATCATCCTCCCTCCTGAAGTGTTCGACCTGTGAGTTGTGGGTGCATCCAGAGTGTGAACCTGACTCTCATCCTGCATTTCGGCGACGACAGGCGACGGAAGTGGCTGACTTCGAGCTGGAACTTGACCTTCCAGTTCCTGATTTGAACATAAAACAACAAGAAGAAGACTATGAGGACGATGAAGATGACGACGCATCAGTTCCAACTAAGAAGAACTCGTCACACCACACGAACGGACATGCGTCAAAGCCTGCTCGCTTGGTCGATGAAGAATCTGCATTTGCGTTGCGGTTCAAGGACAGCTATGACGCTCGTGTTTTACATAATTACGAATGTCTGACATGCCGCAAAGTTCGAATGCTACGGGCGCTTTATCGGCTCATGATGGAAGATAAACTCGACCTGTTTAAGGAACCAGTTACAAAAGCAATCGCGCCAACATACTTCGACGTGATCAAGCAACCGATGGACCTTGGCACGATGCAAGCGAATGTTCTGAATGGCATGTACAAGCGAGCAAACTTTCGTGATTTCCGGGATGACTTTGAGCTCTTGTGTCTGAATGCTGTCACTTTCAACTCGCGCGACCGAGATTTCTTGATTTGGCGTGAGGCATGGCGATTCTATGGTCAAGGACAGAAGATTCTGCGTCAAGTTGCTCCTAAGACACGTATGAAGCAGCGTGGAGGAAAACATTATGATGCACTTGTGTTGGCTGCCAAACGTCAGTTGCCGAACAATTCTCTTATCGGGAAGACGAAGAATGGTGAGGATGGAGACGATGACAACGATGACATGGATAATGACGACGATGGAGACGAAGAAGCGCTTGATGACATTGGGCTCGACGAAGATGAAGACGTAACAATGGCGGATGAGCATGGTGCTGTAAGAAACTCAGAGTCGATGGGAGCTGCTGGAGGCGAAGGCTCCGGTGATACATCTGTGGGCAATGCAACTCCAAGTGTAGCTGATCCGAGCTCATCAACACTGACTTCAGCGAAGCCCGCACTGGATAGAAAGCGTCCAGTGGCTAATCCTCTGGCGACGTTTACGCCCCAATCCGAGCTTGGCTACGTACCCAAACCGCACTCAGTTATGTCATTTTACATGACGATGCATTCGCGAAGTGGAGCCCACAACTATTGTTGGGTTGACACATGCGCAATGTGCGGAAGCCGTGGTTCAAAGGAAGATGGCGAAATGGTCTTTTGTATCGACTGCGGTGAAGGCTTTCATGGGTTCTGTGCTGGCATCGACGAGTCCAAACTCAGATCAAGAGACCATCCATTCAGCTCCGCATGGCGCTGTACAAACTGCGAAATGTGCGAGTTGTGTGGAAAACCTCACGACCACCATGCTGACGAAGTCGAAGAGGCTCCATGGATGGTGTGCACACACTGCGACCGGAGCTTCCATGGACCATGTCTTCTCCCTGCCATCAACTCGAAGGACGAGATTGGTGCCGTGAGATCTTTATCTGATGACCCTGAATTCGACCGAAAACAGGAAGACCAGTTCTTCTGCAGCAAGTGTGTCACCTGTAAAAGCTGCAACAAACTCGCGACCCCAGCGAGTTATAGCTACGACCGGGACCTGTGTCTGGCATGCTGCCAAGTCAAGAAAACGGAAGAGAATCTGATGAGCGAGAAGACCAAGAGCCTTCTGCGGGTGTGGACTGCTGAGGCGAGAAGGCAGCGAAAAGACGTGGAGAAATGCCCTATGTGCTGCAAGAAATGGTCAGCGGATGACCTTGATCTGATTCAATGTGATGCGTGTGAGTGCTGGGCACACCCCAACTGTGATCCAGAGTTCGCTCAATACCCAGCGAGATACGAGGAACTCGTGAAAGACACCAATGTTCAGTACGTTTGTGCTGTGTGTCGAACACATGAACGCCCACACCTTGCAGGAGTTCCTAATCTTGCCAAGTGTCAACTGTTCATTTCCAAGATTCAAAGTACGCGGTCGCTGTGCACGGCACGTTGGAACGAATCACGAGCTCAAATGCGTGAGACCCAGCGGTGGAACGAGATGAAGGAGAACGTGGCGATTTATCTCTACGTTCTTCGCGTAGGCGAGGAATGTTTGAAGGCACTGGCGTATCGCAGTGTCAACTTTCAGACTGACTGGTTCCGTTTGACCACCGTTCACAAAGATCTAGAAGTGCCTCCGTGGCTGTTCCAGAAAGCTTCACGCTACCTTCGATTCAAACGTTACGCGCGTGGCCCTCGAGCCGCAGCACGGAAGCTCGCACGGAAGAACGACAACTTCTATTCACAACAGGGTATTGAAAAGCAGAAAGACCCGCAGTCGATCACTGTAATTGCTGCCCAAGCCACCAGCTGCGCGGCACTTCTCGTCTGTGTTCACTTATTATACAACTGGGCGCCTCTGCAGCGTGTCGTGTTCCACTTACTGGAGAGGGAGCACGGTCGATTGAGTGACTCATTGGTGAGGGCGTTGCTTGTGACAAATCAAGAAACACTCGAGGATGAAATTGGCAAGATTCGGAAACAGTATGACCGACGAGCAGGCAAAAAGCACATCCTACGTCTCCAGGAAGGTGACGAAGATGAAGTCATGAACGAGCCCGAGATCTCGCCGACCAACTCCTCCCCTCCTCTCAATCAAACGGGTTTGAAGGTGGGGAGAAGGAAGCAGAAAAGCCTGATAGTGAGGAGAGAAACGACGGTGATACCGCTTCAGTTGATGAGGAAGCCGTCTCCGCCACTTCTGTACAGGAAGAGAAAGTGGATGTACCTGCAGCCAGTCTCGTTAGCTTGACGACAGCGAAGCCAATGGGTGGTTGTCCATCCACAACACAACCTGGAGAAGCTGAAGACTCACGGTACTGTTCGCTGTGCTTTCTTGTCGGCGATAGTGCTATCTGCGGACGTCTGGTTTACATTGAGCTTGATCAGTGGGTACACATCAACTGTGCTTTGTGGTCGTCCGAGGTTTACGAGGACTCGAGCAGTGTGCTCCACAAGTGCCAAAAAGCGCTTTCGCGAAGCAAGACGAACAGGTGCGACGGCTGTGGAGTGCTAGGCGCCACCATTGGCTGCTGTGTGTCGCGGTGCCCACGCCATTATCACTTCCCATGCGCGCTTGATCACGGTGTGGTATTCCTGCCAACCAGTGAAACCTGTTGTCCGATGCCCAGCCATTTGCAGCAAATTGCCAAGAAGATGCAAATGCCTGAGCTGGCAAACGGAGTGTGGACTCCACTAACAGCCGGAAATGTATCACTCGATGCGACGTTGGATGGCACGACAAACGGTACAAAGGGCGCGAGCGAAGAGGACGAAGTGCAGACTGATGAAAAGAGTGAGTTGGCTTCCAGCATTCAACCAGATGATAGCAGCGCCGTCGCCGTTGCAGATGCACCGCCGCCGCCGCTCCTGTCGAATTCAGTTGTACAAGCGCCTCGTCATGGAATTCGCGTGGATTTTTCGAGCATTTTTGGCGACACCAAGAAGCGCATGTACGCGTTGTACTTGAAGCGTCAAGTATGCTTCCGAATCGGCTCGTTGACTGTCCACTCCCTGGGTCACATTGTCATTGGGAACTCGTCGTTCTACAGTCGTGACGCTATTTATCCACTTGGGTTCCGCAGTACAAGAATTTTCTGGAGTACGAAGCAGCTACAGACTCGTTGTCTGTACGAGTGCGTGGTCACAAGTACCGATGTCGAGGAACGAAAGAAGATGAAAGGACAAGACGGAAACGAAGTGTCTTATTCCAGCCCAAAGGCTCTGTTTAAGATCATTGCATCTGACGATCCTGAGAATCCGATAGTTGCCTCAAGTCCGAACGAAGCTCTGGTGGAGCTGCGAAGCCGTGTGGTGGCTTTGTATGAAGAAGCTCAGGGGTGCTTCGGGCCGTCAGCGGAGAGTCCATTCTTGACACGACGATCGTGGTTTTCATTTGGGTTACTCGGTCACCACTTCTTTGGCTTGGGCGTTCCAGAAATCGCCAAAGAAATCGAGTCATTACCTCATGCTGCAACAACAGCGATCCGTCGCAGTTATGTTGTCTACCGCCATCGTCAGAACAACCGCAAGCGTCGACGTGGACAGGATTTCTCGATGGATGAAGCGGGTAAACTCGACCAAGTTTACGTGTTTTCGCATCGACTTCCCTCGTCGTCCGAGATGTCGTTGGCTATGCGAGAGGTAGAGCAGGTCGTGGAGACAGAGGAGCATGCTCGCTTGTCGACTGGCGCCGTCAGGACAGACGGTCTTGAGCGTGAGACACCAAGTGAAGCGGACGATGGTGTGGCTCGTGCGACTCGTCGCCGACTGAATAAAGACGCAACGAGAGAGACTGAAGTCTTGGCGGAGCGGACAACGACCGCACCACCGACGAGCAAAAGTGCCAGCGGAAGTGGCAACGATCCAGGAGGTGGCGACCAGGGCAAGCAAGGTGTGTCGATGGATCTGGAGCATCTTCCAATCGCGATGCAGTACCGTGAACTACGCCGTCGGCCATTTGATGAGCGGCTCGAAGTGCGGAAGTCGAAAATTCATGGCTACGGCTTGTTCACAAAGGAGAAGATGGTGGAGGGCCAAATGATCGTCGAATACCAGGGTCAAATGATCTCGCAGGACGTGGCCGACGTACGTGAGAAGCGGTACGAAGAGATGGGCATCGGAAGTTGCTACATGTTCCGATTAGACGAGAAGACGATCATCGACGCGACGCGCACGGGAAATCTGGCGCGGTTCATGAACCACAGTTGTGATCCGAAGGCTTTCGCCCGCGTGGTGGTGGTTGAGAACAATGAGAAGAAGATTGTCATCTTCGCCAAGCGCACGATCGAGGCCGGGGAAGAAGTCACGTACGACTACAAGTTCCCGATCGAAGACGAAGCCATCCGCTGTGACTGCGGCGCGCCCAACTGTATCGGGCGGATGAACTAGGGAGTTCATGAGACCATCCGCGGACTGGAACAATAATATACATTTTCTGAAGCCAATGTCTGGCGAACTGGAACAATAATATACATTTTCTGAAGCCAATGCCTCGTTTGAGTGCCATTATATGTAGCCATTTCGTTGTGTAGCCATCTGACGAGGAGTTACCGTGAGACTGGCACCACGAAGCGAAGCGCCTCGACCCAATGAAACGCGGTTGAAGCAGCGTCTTATCGCATCCCTCTGTAGCAAATATAGCAGTGTGACGGAAGCGATCAGAAGTAGTTTAACGGTCGGCTGGAGATAGCACAGTGGCGCAGCTGCAAGGGCTGTCAAATGCCCAGATCAGCCGACCAGACTTAGGCGCAGGCGTATTCTTGGCGCCCTCTGATAAGTCCCCGGGGACAGATGAGGGCGTGGGGGCCAGGGAGCGGCTGCGGGGGCGCTCGTGACAGGGGCATGCACACGCTCTAACGACACGTACGAGGGTTGTTCATTTCCAGTTTTGAGAGAAGGAATCGGTAGGCAGCAAACCACAGCGCATTCGCGCAGTTAAAGAGGTGGAAGGTGACGATGACGGACACACTGCGCCGGCAGAACAACCTGCACATCGACACTGACTTTCCCCGGCCGAGCAATGCGTCTCAGACCGCCAGCTCGACCACTGCAGCTGGTGCCATGGAGACAGGAAGCCCCTTCGGCTTCTTCGGGAAGGCCACCAAGCTCATCACAGACCGCCTTACGGTGGCTGACAGCAAGACTGAAGCAATCACGCAAGGAGTACCAGTCGTCGAGACGTGGGGAACGTCGATCCACAAGGAGCCGTTCCAAGACATGGACATGCTCGAGAGTGGCCACGCCCGCGAGTACATCGCCGAGGAGTGTCTTAGCCCCACGCAGTCCAAGTCGTGGACGTACTCCACCGTCGAGCGTACCAACAAGACGCAGTACAAAATGTATTGGAACAATGACCAGTTCCTGCTCAGCGCCAAGCAAGTAGGCGGCACGTTCTACATCTCGCAGTACGAGCACTTCCCTGATACCGAGGGTGAAGAGCCAACTGGCCATTACTGTGCAGTGCTGCGCAAGGCCTCGGACAACAACTTCAAGCTCTACAATTGCGGTTGCGAGGGCTGCGATATGAGTTTCAGTACGTTCTCGTGCTGTAACACTCACGAAGATGCATCCAACACGGCGTCCAACGATGGAGCTGATCGCCAGTTGCTTGCCGACATCTCGCATTTCACCAAAGCGGCGGGTGTCGTTGGGTCTGAGATGCGATGCTTCTCGGTGATCATCCCGGCCGTCATGGAGGACCGCCGCTCACGTGTCGTCTGGTGCCCAAGAGTGAGCCGTGCCGTTACTCCGTCCGGCGGCACTCCACGCGGAGCGCCGAAGCGCGAGCTCGTGACCTCACCGTCGCCGCATAACCGTAACAAGCACAAGTTCACGTTTGACGTGCCGACCACGGACCGCATCAAGATCGGCAGTAAGCTGCCTGTCTGGTGCCCTGAAGTCAACAGCCTTATGCTCAAGTTTCACGGTGGTCGCATTCGCGAGGCCTCGGCCAAGAACTTTATGCTTTGCATCGAAGACGAGCCTGCGATCGGTGCTGGCACGGCCGTGGCGGCTAGTCCAGTGCCACCGGCTGACCCGAGCAGTAGCAACCGCGTTGTCATGCAGTTTGGCAAGTTCTCCAAGTCCAAGTTCGCGCTCGACTTTCGCTACCCGCTCGCTCCAGTGCAGGCCTTCGCAATCGGCCTCTCGTCCTGCGCATGGAACATCAAGCCGTCTGCCTCCAGCTAATTGACAGTTTTATTGAGAGGAAGAAGAAGCTGCAGCAGTGGATATTTAGAGCAGAGCATGGGCGTGAAGTTGTATCATAATAAAGCATGTCTGCGAATCTACAACTGCCAGAGCTCTCACAAGTGTAAGAGAGAATGAGAGGAGTCTCAGCGGCCCCGCAGGAGCCTAAACAAGCTTGCGTCTCGTCATAACGTTCAACATGATCAGACGGCACTTCCTAATGAAAAAGCTCGGATTTCATCATTCTCCTCTCGGACTCTCGCTACTACTAGTCATGAATCGCTACGGCTATTGGCAAGCCCTCAACTTGGATACTTCTCCTCATGCGAGTCAGTGTAATTCTAGAGATTAAGACATCATTGGGCCACCGCATTCCATCTTTTGCCACGCCACTACAGTCTCAATAGCACTCTCGGCCTCGTGCGTCAACTTCTCAACTGATGTGGCTCTTCGCGTTGGTGACTTGTCAAGCGTAGCTCTTCGCTGCCCACCCGTTCCAAAACACGTAATTACACACCATTTACGGTGTAAGAAGGTTTAGTTTTTTACGAGGATGACGTAATGCCACGTCACTCAAGCGGGTATTCGCATGGTGGTTCTGGAAGCGGCAAGATGATGGAGATGATGCGGCGAATGTCGCGCTCTGGCGTCGCGTTGGGCCGCCGAGCGCTCCCGTTGGTCCCTTCCCATGCAGGTTCTGTATGTGGTGATGCGCTGCCTCGTTGGCCGTGGGCAGTGAGCGTGCGTGGCATGCGCGACTACCCTATCAAGTTGCTCATGCGCAACCACAACTTCAAGAACAAGAGCGGCGAAGTGGACAAGGAATGGAGCCTCGGTATCGTACTCCAGCCGTCTGAAGTCAAGTCGTTGCGTGACCGCAATGGCGACTTGTCGGCAGCGTTCGGAGAGTTCTACAAGGATGAGTTGTTCTTGCACAACATGCACATCCCAGGTGAGGAAGAGCACCAAGGGCAATGGCAAAACGAACTGACTGACGGATATATGATGGGGTGAAGTGTGGAGAAATGGACTCATTGGGCGACCTGAACCAACTCGCGAGCGCAAGCTGCTAGCTAACAAGTCGGAGCTGAAGAAAATGAAAACGTTCCTGCAGCAGCCCAATACACAGCTGGTTTGTGAAGGCTAAATGGAGTTGAATGGAAGCGAATGCTTTCTGACTGAGATGGTTCTTGCGTAGCTACCCGTGCGCGTCGAGGTTGGGAACACAGGGTGGATTAAGGTGATCATGGCGCAGTGCTACAAGAAAAACAAGGCGGATAACCGCAAGCGTGATGATGAGCGTGACATCAAGCGACAATTGCGAGACTGGTGACGCGATAAAAATTGCGATTCTCTCGAGACACGAGTGTGTTGGGAAGTTATTTCTGGGTTTCATCTTTAAACAGCTCTTTTTTATGGGGAGAAACCTCAAAATGATCGACATGGATCCAAACGGCATGGGTCGGATTGATCGATAGCTTGAGAGAGAAGATGAAGCAATACGAACGTACACGAGGGGGCTGCAGGTCTCCAACGTCTAGCAGCAGCCACCCTTCTTCTTTCCTCCTCCGTATGGATCCACGATCTCGGGCAGAGCATTGCTCTCGGTGGACGCTGATGGCAGTGCCTGGCTGATCTGGATAAACAGGTCCGACACGTTCGTGTCCTCTTTCGCACTTGTCTCGATGAACAACGCACCAATCTCCTCCGCGTATGCTCTTGCCTGGGACGCTGGCACTTCCTGCAATTCGCCATATCATTAGCTTCCGAATGCCCAGATCACCACGACCTTCATACGTACTCGCTTCTCCTCAAGGTCGCTCTTGTTACCCGCGATAGCAATCACAATGTTGTCTGGGCCGAGCTGCTTCAACTCCTTCACCCAGTTCTTCAGTGTCTGCAGCGATTGCTATTCACATATCCCCACAGCCAATAACATTAGCGACGACGCGAGCGAACGTTCCTGAACAACGGCCTCCTTACCTTACGCGTGATATCGTACACAACGATGGCCGCCGCGGCGCCGCGGTAATACATCGGCGCCAAACTGTGATACTGCACACAGCACAGATGGTCCCCTTGAGTTCCTCATCTCCCTATCTCTCTCTCATCCATGCCTCTCACCTTCTCCTGGCCGGCCGTATCCCAGATCTGGTACTTGATGGGCGTGTCGTTGACAACGATCATCTTGCTCATGAACGAGGCACCAATCGTCGACTCCGAGTAGGGGCGGAAGTTGTTGGTCACGAAGCGCAGCACCAGCGACGATTTGCCCACACCGGTGTCGCCTAGAAGCACCACCTTCACCTCACGCGCCTTGCCACCGTCCGCCATCGCTCCTCCTATTTACTTGAGTCCCTCGACCTCGGGCATGTAGCTCTTCCTCAGAGAACAGGGAGGTAAAAAACCTCACTTGTCTCGTGCGAGGTGCAATGCCACCTCATGAGGAGTGATGGTCGCTCGGCTACTCTCTGTCGCATGCTTGTATTTGGGTCGTAAAATGTTCGGGTGAGAAAAAAATCAGTATGTTCTTCTAAAACCGATCTAGCACTTGTGGTTCCAGATCCAGTGAAGCAACATTCGGGACTCGAAGTTTAGTTACCAGAATAAGGTATAATTTAGTTTCAAAACAAGGTGATTCGTCCCAGGTTGCCGTTGGTGGTGCACTTTTCCGCCCCGAGCATGGCAGGATGGCGGACGCTCCGTTCTCTCCGCGTCATGGAGCTCTGGGCACCGCACAAAGCGGAGAGGCAGACCCAGAGCTCATGGGACTGCTGATGGACGAGCCCATGGATATCTCCCAGTCGCAGATTATCGAGCGCCAGGCCGAAACCATCGCGAAGCTGGAGAGGGATGTGACCAAGGGGAAGGAGTACAAGACGCTGACCAAGGTCAAGCTGAAAGAGGCGGCGGCACGCCTGAAAGAATACCGACTCAAGGTCGAAGGTTTGATGGTCGAGGTGGAGAACGCCAAAGCGGAGGTGAAAAAGTTGGAGAGAGACAAGAAACGCTCAGCGACATTGGCGCGGAAGAAGGCGGGCGAGGCGGTGGATACAGCTGCACTGGAGCGGGCGGATGCCGCCGCAGAGAGCGCTGAGGAGAGAGCACTAAGAGCAGAGAACAGGGCAAAGGATGCAGAGGCAGCAGCAGCTAGTGCGAAGGTACAGATCGAGGCACTGAAGATGCAGCTCGCTCACGTGGAAGCGTCTAAGAAGGATACAACGCCACCTACGAGGTCGGATGAACACCAGGCAAAGGAGAAAGAGATGGAGGAAAAGCTTGGTAATGCACGCCGTGAAATTGAGGCACTAAAATCACAAGCACTTCAAATGGAGAAGGAGAAA
>KE464264.1:3048-28627 GCA_000387445.2 Pythium aphanidermatum DAOM BR444 | reverse complement strand
GACTGGAAGCGCCATCCTACGCCGGATGTGAGGGACGTGTGCGATGCGATCTGCTCCGATTTGACGGTGCTATCGTCGGGCATGCTGCAGCTATCGGTGCACATGAAGCAGCTCAGTGAGTCGACGGAGACGCTGCGCCAGGCCGTCACCAAGACCGTGACACAAGCACAGCAGATCGTAGGCGCCGCGCCCGAACCCACGCTGCCGCAGTCGATTGAGGCGCTTAGCTTCTCTCAGATCTGTGCGGTCTCGCAGCTCTTCCACACCACGTTTGGGATCGTCGCAGGTGATGACCTCACTGCATGCCGACGCAAGGTGTGGACGACGCTGAATGCGTCCACTGTGAGACCGCTTCATGCTCGTCTGTAGAGACGAGAGATTAGATTGCATTCCCAATAGACTCCTTCCTCTCTTGCGCATCCGCAAGAAGTCCATCTTACCGCAACAGTACCAAGGATGTTAAAGCGGGTCGTACTGTGTCATTGAGCTGATGTGATATGGGATGAGGATGATTCAGACAATGCTTCAGCCAGTGATTCATGTTGCTATCTCTCAGCAGTCGAAGCACTTCTAACGCGTACTTGTTCGTGAAAGACGCGTCCACGGAGACAAGCTACATTGGCAGTAGCAGTAGTTTCAAAAGAAATCGACTCGAGCGTAGGCATCAGTGTGAAATGAGCACTCATGCTGACGGAGTCGCTGGAGTTGGCGGTGTCGAGCGAGTTATCGAGTGCGGAATGGCGACTGGGGCCTCGCGTGATGTTGTCATCTTGGCGTGTGCCCTTCGGAGATAGATGGAGACGCAGACACAAGCGGGCACAGGGCTTCTCAGCCCACGTTGTGGCTCGCGCATGAGCTGTCTGTCGAGAGACTCCATTAGAGACAGAACTCTTGTCGAACCTGTGGAAACGGATTCCTCGAGCGTTGGTCTCTTGTGGAAAGGGATCTTCTGTATGGACTCAGGCCTCTCAAAACGCATAATTCCAGGAAAAGGAAGGGCTTGGCGTCGGAATTGAGAGAACCTCGCTGGAAGCACTGCCGAGCTGGCGCTTGGCCTGGATGGCTGTCCCTCAACGAGACGCCTCCTCGTTCATCGAATGATGAAGTGCACACTGCTGAAGCGTTCGAGACTCTCAGTGCGTTCATGCAGGTCATTTTCTACCGACTCGCTGGCCACGTTCCTTAGCCGCGACGTCGTGTTTACTTGAGGCAACAACACGCATGGCAAGGCGTCCGAGCTGTTGAAGCAGCTTCACCACGTTGTGCCATGGCGTCGATGTGTGTGTGACGGCTATGCGTCTGAAGTCCAGACAGGAGATGACCACTGCAGCACCGCAGGGACGTGGCGAGGCAACGCCTGCTCTCTGGACGCTGCTCCTCTCACACGTATCGTATCCTTCCGCGGCAAGGCATAGTGTTGGCACTCGCGTTCTCGACGGACGAGGAGAAGCCGCATCCACCACTAGAACTGCATCTGCAAGTGCACGCACACGGAAAGCGCAAACGATGGACACCTTTCAGATTGAAGACAAGGCGCCGTGGTTCGCGTCCGAGAACCGAGATGAGCTGATTTTCGAGTACTTCAAGGAGAGAAGTCGAACGTCCAAAGAACTCAAACCCCTCACACGCCAGCATATTCACTACCGTCAAGAAGAACCTCTCACGGAGTTTGGTCAGAGAGAGAGTGGTTTGACGCTCTCACTGCCTACCGAGATTTCTTGGGGACCTTTTCGATGTTGGACGATTTCCTCGCCTTCTTGCGTAGGAGGAGTAAGGAAGCATTGTCGCTGATCATGTTGTTAGAGGTTGCGAGGCTTCGCGTTGCGTTTCTGGCCGAATACGTTGACTATGGCGCACGGGAGCGTCTGCTCAAGTATGTCAGCAAGTGTTGGGACCAATACCGCACCAAGTACTCAGCATTCAAGTACAGTATCCGTATTGTGCACTTGTGCAAAGCTCCGGGTTCGGCAAGAGCCGTCTCCTGCGCGAGCTGATTGTCGCTACAAACCATACGAACCGCACGAACTGCTCCGATTCGGATGGGGATGCTCGGGTTTTGCATGTTTGCGCTGGTGGTCGGTCCATGTCGACGCCCAAGTTCCCAGAGGCAACGGGAAGGTTGTCGGACTACTTCTTCCTCACTCCGCCCGATACATATCGTGAATTCGATGGTCAAACGCTTGGAAGCGGCGTTCCGTTATGTCATGGAGACTCCTATGTCGCACGTTGGCGATCAGTTGTTGAACCTCTCCATTGACACTTCAACCGAGTTGTCATTCTTAAGCGAGGTGGAGAAACACACATCGCAACACGGACACACGGTAGGTAAGCGCAAGCGCGTTATGATACTGGCTATTGACAACGCCAGATACTTGCTTCGGGAGGCCAGCAATGACGCGGTTTTTTACTCGCCTCCGCTTTTTCCGTCGCGCGCTTGCCATTGCAAACGCCAACATCGCCCGACAGTACGGAGACAACTCGGGTATCTGTGCGATATTGGCAGACACCAACTCGACCATTGCCATCTTCTGTCCGCCTGGCGATGACAATGGTGGCACCGATCCTACGAGTCGTGTTTTCCCTCCGTTCGTGTTGACCGACACAATGGATGTCTTCCACGTGAAACCTGCTACTAGTACGACCGAGACCAAGGCGCAAGCATACATGACGGAAGTCACGCGTGCCATTCGAACGGCTCCGGCACTTGGGCCGACCAATGTGCCGTGATCTGGCGTCGGACATGGAACAACTAACCAACACGACAGCCATGACTCTCTTAGGCGGGCGTACTTCGATCGATGAAAGGAGCATCTTTGGCGTAGCGTCGCTGCTGTGTCGAGTCGGACTACGAGGCAACTCATCGTCGCCGTTGGCGTCCACACTCGTGGCAGACTTCATGGCAGTGCTTTCGTACGTAGGATACAAACGTGAGCATTTCATCGCCAGCTACTCATCCGACCCCATTCTCACTCTCGGAGCCACTCGCATCTGGCATCGAGACCCAGATGCACTCAGTCGCAAGATACTGCCTCAGTTTGCGAAGATCTGCCATCAAGAGGTGGTGGCGACAGGACAGATCGGCGAGACAGTAGCTCGCATTATGTTGCTACTCGTGATGGACGCATGCCATGAGGCCGAGTCGGGCGACACGGTATATCGTTGGATGAACGCAGGCGAGTTCTGTTGTGTGTCAACGTTTCTTCGTGTCTTGGAAGGCACGCACCAGCCAGAAGAAGAGCATTCACAAGGTGTGAGTGCTGAGAGCGACACCACCTTCTTCGTCGATGATATGGCTGGTCGAGACGCGAAAGCGAGGCTGAAAGGCAGTCTAGTAGACTGGCACGTGTCGTTTACACACTTTGTGGAACTAGATGAAGAGCCAACGCGTGACTGCTTGATATTCATGCTCGGTCGACGAGCTGCTGGATCGCTACCACGTGGTCAACGCGGCTTGGATCGGGTGATACCCATCTGCAACTGAAAGACAAGGAATCAGACGCAGTCGACGTCTCCATGGCCCATGTCCAAGCGGAGAACCACAAACATGGTGGCACGGACGACTCACCAAACAGTCTCGACAAGGGTCGACCTTCGAGTGTGCTTGACCATGTGTCGCCAAGTGTGCTGAGCCCAATGGTCCGAGTCTGTATGAGTCTGCGAGGCCACGACACCAACCGCAGACGGTATGTTTGTGATGGCAGTGGCTCTATTGTTTTGGTTGTCGAGGACGTTGGACCATGGTCGTGTGCTTCTTCTGTACGTGGTAAAGATGGGTCCCCCATCCATGTTGTAACAAAGAGCACGTCGGAGGCTCTGGAAGCACTGCTGGAACAATCCCGATGGAGAGTGATCGACGCTGTCGTATCAGACGTGAGAACTCGGGATGCGGAGATCGATTCAACAGAGAATTTCGGCATGCATGCAGACGAACTCTTGCGGACGGCGGTGCAGTCACTCTCGGCGACGCTCGTGCTCAATGAGAAGTCCTCCCTTCGACGAGTGGTGCCACGCGCACTGTTGATGCAGTTGGTACAGGGAGTGCTGCGTCATCCACAGACAATCTGCACTTCTTCCCTCGGCCGCTCCCGAGACCCGAGCCAAGCCGATCTGTCGCCACGTGTTCCTTCGCCACGTGACACGAAGCAACGCACAGCAGCGTAGGAGACACGCACGGCCTACGATCGCGACTCTACTACGGCATGTGTATGGTTTCTTTGTAATGCTTAGTGCGTCCAAGATGCGTCATTGTGTCTGCACAATCATGACTGGGATCGGGCTCAAGAGTCTCGTACATCCATGCGCATGAGGTGGAGTGACGCACTGACACCGATGCAGTCGACGGCTATGCACGCGCCGGTTAGTTGTCGAACTTGCGTTGGTCACAGAAGGTCGACCCAAACCGAGTTACTCCTCGGTTCTCCTTAAGTGGCTCCACAACCTCGACATATCAACGCTCTCCGCGTTGCATAGCGCACTTGAGTTGGGGATCGTATCAGCCGATGTCCGGACAGGAGAAGACGACGGCGGGGACGTGGAGGCCATCGCAGACAGATATAAAGTCGTGAGCAATCGTGTCATTCAGCCACTTCAAGAACGGCGCGTGGCTCAAGGGTGATCCCTCAGCTGAGGGTTTCCTGTAGCAAGAAAGAAACGAAGAGTGAAGAGGTGATTCCAAACTGGAGGCTCACCAACCCGGTGTATTTTGGAGACTTTGAGCTCGAGGACGACGACATCCACGTGCTGGTTGACCTTCCAGATACTCCAACCGTTACGATAACTGGGTCCATCATGGTGCTGTGGGAGAGGTTATGGGATGAACTGCAGTGGGAGGAGCCGAAGCGGCTTTGGGACGAGATTGGCCGTACCAAGGAGCATCCGAGTTCGTGGCTAAAGTAGTGAGTCCACTTGTCAAGCACTACAACGCATGGGGAAGTGGACACACAGACAAGCAGAATTGTGCGATTCATGTGATCGTGAGTGCGCATGCTGGACGAAATGAAAGCTTTGCTGTGCGGGGCCGCCGAACGATCAAAGCATCTAACCCTCGTGGACAGAATTATATGGTTTGTGTGTCATTTGAGAAGGACACAGCAGCGACAAGCTCGCTACTTGACGCAAAGAATCCTGAGTTTGACATCAGCTACCGGATGCTCTACCAACTCGCGAAAGTAGATGAAGAATAGCCACGCTTGGTATCGAAATTGAAAAAAAAAAGGCGTCTTCGGGTATGCCACTTAGTGGTTGAACAAGTGGTTTCAATTCTGGCGCGTTTAGAGAAGGTTGGCAACGTGAAGATATGACGGCGATCGTCTGTGTCGATGGCCTGGAAAATGTTCCGAACGACGGCACCAAGCGCTGCGATCTGTATCAGATGATGGCTTCAATCCGCAGTTTCTTGCATTCGTCCAGGCCGTTTGCTGCTTGTGTTTTCTCCTCAACCCGTCAAAAACCAGTTCATGAAGCTTTCACACACTCGAGCCAGAAGCGCGTGCACATGTTCCCACCTACATTACGTGGTGATGCTATCCTAGTACCCAGGACAAGCATCGAAAAGCAGTTGGTGGATGGCATGGGTGGACATGGTCGAGCGCGGGAGATGCTTTAAGACGTTCTGGGCAAGTACACGACCGAAGAACTTGAAGGAGCTGACCCAGCTTCGATCTTGGCGCATGTGTACGAAAAGCTGCGTTTGCCGTATCGTGATGTCTTCGATTCTCCAATATTCGACAACGAAGCCAATTGTGCAGTCGCTTGCGTCAAAACGAGCTCCACTGTGACGCTTGTACGACCAACGTTCTCGAATACAGAGTAAGGGCGACGGGAAACAACCGCGTTGAATATATCTTGATGGGTATCACAGAGCCGAGTCAACGCACTGTCGTCATGTTACGGTACTGGTGCATCAGCTGCCAACTGGTGCATGCGCGTTCAAGTGAAAGTTGGCATTAGCCAAGAACTCCTATGCAACGAAGTGATTCGGTGCAACTGGCTGCAAACAAATCAGAAGATAAACAAAGCCACGTATTTGGAAGAGCGAGAGAAGCGGCCTGTGGGGAAGCGGATGTATTTGTGCTTGTCACACCAGCTGAAGCGACTGACTTCGATCTACCTCCGCGATGCGGGATCGTTGCAGCAAACGAATTTGACCAATCTTTTGGACTGTTTGCCAGCCGAGTGTATCGGTGCTTTCTGGAGCCACCAAATATCAATAAGTACGTCTTGAGGAATGCAGCTGCCGCATCGATAATCGCTGAGAGAAAGACACGCTCCTTCTCGAGTCTTGAAGATGCAGTGAGTCGGGTGTGTTCAAACAAAAAGTGCAAAACGGTTCAGGTTCTCAGTTGATGCTGCGTACCGCCAAACAAGTAAAACAAATCGTTTCAGCTTGATTGAATGAAAGCCGTAGCGTGACAGAATCGATTGATTCGACGTGCTATACCTGACTGCTTCAGTTCATCCTACCGTTAATGCATTTCATACACGTTCGTCGATATCGTACCCACGTAGATATTATCCCATGCCGGAGGCTCAACAGGCTGGTGTATTTTGGAGACTGTGTGCTCGAAGAAGAAGATATCCAAGGACTGGTGGAACGTCACATTGAATCCTTTTCTTGACCCTTCGTGCAGGCCGTCACACACATTACCACATCAACACCTAGTAGAACAGACCAAGTGCGGCATGTTATCTGTTCTTGATGAGGCAGGGGGCTAGACTATTGAAGACATCGCAGGCTTGCTTGCTCTCCTCTTGCTTCCGTCTTTCTCTTCGGACACGATAACTGCAGCAAACGCAACAAACTGCTCAACGAATGTCGGGTATTTCTGTGTTTCAATTGACGATTTTGGATGTTGTTTGCGCTCTTTCCCTCGCTCGTGTTGATAGACACGATCACAGTAACGTCATGCGTGTGGCTCTTGTCACCAAGTAGACCAAGGCGCCAAAATTGTTCACCATGCTGCCCGTATGGTATGTCATTGGAATATGAAGTACTTCGTTGAAGTACTTTGGCAACCACCCTGAAGTACTTTGCCCACCGGGATCAGTCTAAACTGTCGAGAATCAGACATTGTCGACATTCTCGACAGCTGAGTCGCAAGTGAACGAGAGTTCTCGTCAGCGCTGATCCCTTCGTGGGCTGACCAGAAAGCGCGAGCTACGTGTCGTCTGCGTGCGCATTCCGCGGCTCCTGGCTCGTCCCTGAGGCCCCTCCTGTCCCCACGACCATGGCAGCGACCATGCTCAACAGTGTGCTAGTCGCTGGCGCCGCTGTCGCCGCCGTGGGCTTCGTTCTGCTGCTGAAATGGGTCTGCGAACCTGTGTTCGAGGCCAAGCGCCTGCAGAACGAACTCGATGACGCGCAGGAGCAAGTGTACGAGGACCCACTGGACGGTCGTGCTTCCACCAAGACGTGAGGATGCTGAGGCGCTGTGGAGAGAGAGAGAGGGAGAGAAGAGAGACTGAACTGATGGGATGGCGTGGTGCTTGTATGTAGCAAGCCGTTTGGGTCGCTCGCGGACGACGCGACGCTGTCGCTGTCGGTCATCATCCCAGCGTACAATGAAGAAGAGCGCATCACGGTGACGCTGCGCGACACAGTGGCGTATCTCGACGAGCGCAAGAAGCAGGAGCCGTACGTCCAGCGAGTGCAGCGTTGGAGGCGCGTGGCGTGCTGATGGATCACTGTGTGTGTTGTGCTTTCAGGGGCTTCACGTACGAGATCCTCGTGGTCGACGACTGTAGCACGGACAAGACGGTCGAGGTCGTGACGAAGGAGATCAAGTCCGCGACAGTGGCGCGCATCAAACTGCTGCGCCTGAAGGAGAACCACGGCAAGGGCGGTGCTGTGCGCAAGGGCGTCATGCGTGCGCTCGGTCAGCGCATCCTCTTCGCTGACGCCGACAATGCCACCGAGATTCGCGACCTCGCCAAGCTGGACAAGGCCATGGACGATGCAGCAGCACCAGGTGTGATCGTGTGCGGCAGCCGCGCGCACTTGGAAGAGCAGGCGATCGCCAAGCGGAATCCGCTGCGCAACGTGTTGATGCATGGCTTCCACTTCATCGTGGCCACGCTCTGTGTGCGCAACGTGCGTGATACGCAGTGTGGCTTCAAGCTCTTTGATCGCACAGCCGCGCGGCTCGTGTTCACGCCCATGCACATTGAGCGATGGGCGTTTGACGTGGAGCTACTGTATGTCGCTGCGATCCACAAGCTGACAGTCAAGGTGAGTCGACTGTTTGGTGGAAGATTAGAGGGAGAAGAAGGAAACTCAAAGCGGTCGTGCGTCGTCTCCACAGGAAGTCGCGGTGCAGTGGCACGAAGTGCCGGGCTCCAAGCTGAGCGTGATCTCGGCCACGCTGACGATGCTGCGGGAGCTCGTGCTCATCCGCTTGTGTTATACTCTGGGCGTGTGGAAGACCCAGGACGGTGGCTTCCGGCTGCGTCGTGATGCCGTCGCTGTTCCTCGCTACTGAGCGACTCGAGTCACGAGATACTGATCCCCTCCCTAGCGCCACCACCGTGTACGATCCCAAGTTAAGAATTCACCGTTTACTGATCCACTTGTCCATCATGCGTGGCTGACTGGTCGTCGGCAGCTTCTTTTTCAGGCTTTGCATCGGCTTCTTCTCGTCCCTGGGAGGCTTGGAGTCGCGATCCCGTGAGCTGTCGAGCCGATGGCGTGGTGAGGCCTTACCATTTGCTCTACTACCGTCGTCTTCGCCACTCATAAAGAAGTTGAGTTTCGACGCCTTGGCGTCGGTCTTCTTTGGCTTCTCAGGTGGCTTCTGTGGCTGGCGGAAGAATCGATCCAGCGTCGGTCCTCGATGCCTTCCTGGATCAGGTCTCTTCCGTGCGGGTTCATCGCGCCGCTCCCGAGTCGACTTGGTCTCTACTCGTTCGTCTGTCGACTTGCCACCTTTCAGTCCTTGGATTGCCTCTTGCTGCTGTCGATCGAGTTCAAGGTACGAGTCAAGATCGATCGCATGGCTCTTCTTCTTCTTCTCCAGGGAGATGATCTGCTTCGTCAGTACAGACTTGTCCTTCGTCGTCTCTTCGATCGACTCGACATACTTGTTGAGGTCGACGCGATGCGCGCGGTGGTCACTGTGGCGACGCTTCTTCTTCGTCGGAGTTCTAGATGCCGCCGGACTCTCAAAGTCGAAGTCCAGATCGGAATCGCGCTCACGCTCGCGACGCGTCGGCTTCGGCTTGGACGCCTGAGACCCAGGCGACGGCGTGACATCAATGCGGGGACGTCTCTTCGGCAACTGCATGGGCGTTTTGGTCCCTTTCGAGCTGCTGTTATCACGAAGCATCGACTTCTGTGGTGACACGGGCGTCGCTGTCTTCATCTTTGCCGTGGAGCCGGTGGGCTTGAAGAACGAGGAGATCGCGAGCGTGTTCTTCGCGGCCTTTTGCTTGCCCATGATGTCTCGCGTGGCCTTGAACGCCTCCCTCACGGCGTTCTTCATGCCTTCGTTCAGCCGGTCTGCACGCGTCACGCCCTTGATCTGTCCATCGATCAGCTCGAACGTGCGGATCTTCCTCCACACTGCGTCTGAAGAGTGGTGTCAGTCCGTCCTTCTCATGGTCGACTCGACTCCTTCTCACACTATGGCGGCGTACCTCCTGGTTCCATGTCTTCGCCTCGTCGATTGCGCTTGCGCTTGATCATCTGCGTACTCGGCAGCCTGCGCATGCCATCACGTCCGTTTGAGCCACCGCTGTTGCATCTCCATCAGCATCTTCGCTATGCGCACATCTCCTGGCTGTCCAGCCGCAGTGGATACTGCTCGTCGTCGCGCTGTACCTTCAAGACCTTGGCCACGTTGTGGCCGCGCGGGTCGCCGAACACAAACGCCTACAGCGCCCTATCTGAGCGATCCATAGCCCTTCGATTGCACACAGCCACAACGCACCATGGAGAAGTACTCGATCGTGTCGCCCGCGTATAGCCGCTCGGGCTTGAGCTCCTCGGCCGCCAGCCCGGCGCCATCGCTGTCTTCCTGCTCGTCCTCTTCTGCGCCATTGTACTCTATTGGGCTATGACGTCGCTCTAGTCGCGTCTCTTCCTCGGAGTCGCTGTCCACGTCGTGCACCGCCACAGAGCTGGCGTCCATGATGCCAACTCGTTGCCGCCGTCACCGTGACGACGCGATTGATGCGATGCAAGGGTTTAACTTAAGCGGAACCGGGTATGCGACACGGGTTGGCTGGAACCCGTTTTTCTGCTACAACACCAGGTTTCAGGGAAATCCCGACCCGGGTCGTGTGCGGCGGCACCCGTTAACTTAATTGAAGCGTAGCTGCTGGGGAAGCGCACATCTCGCTCTTCATGGCGACCGGCGAGCACCAGGACGATGGCCGCAGCCGCCGTGTGCTCGTCGTGTTTGACTACGACTGGTCGCTGGTCAATGAGAACTCGGACACGCTCATCTTCCAGCAGCTCTGCCCGGCGCTTCTCGAGGAGCTGAACGCTCGACGCGCCACGCAGCCGTCGTGGACGCTGCTCATGGACGATTTGCTGACCGAACTCTCGGTCCGGTGCCCGCACGTGACGCGCGCCGACATCCAGCGCGTGGTGGCGGCCATCCCGATCCAGGAACGCATGCTCGAGGCCCTGCGCCGAACCGTGGAGCAGTATGGCGCTGATGTCGTCATCATCAGCGACGCCAACACGGTGTACATCCAGAGCATGCTGGAACTGCATGGCCTGACAGAGCACGTCAAGCGCGTGTTCACCAATCCAGCAGCGTTTGAAGACGGCACGAGCCGCCTGCGTGTCGCTCCTTTCCATGCGCTCGACCAGCCGCCGCATGGCTGCGCGTGGTGCCCCGCAAACATGTGCAAAGGCGCGATTCTCGACGGCATCCGACGCGAGACGCCGTACGATGTCGTGCTGTACGTGGGCGACGGCGGCGGCGACTTCTGTCCGTCTACTCGCCTCACGAGGTAGGTCGACGTGTACGAGTGCCACCTATAGGGAAATCTCGCTCACTCTCACGCCTAGCCGCGACGTCGTGTTCGCTCGAGATAACGACGCGCATGGCAAGCCCTACGGCCTTCTCAAGAAGCTCCGTGTGCATGCCGACAAGATCCACGCACGTGTGGTACCATGGCGCACTGGCGTCGACATCTTCGACGGCTTTGAACAGGCCCTGCAGTAGCCCTGAAGCTGCCACGAACGTGTCGGGACTAGGCCTCTATCTATACAACGCGAGTCATTCATTCCTTACCAGTCATTACTCCTCCGTCTTCTTGAGCGTCTTGGCGAACGCGACAAACCACGCGAGGCTCTCCGGGTTGCGGAGCGCACTCGAGTTCCCCACTGGGTGGCCATCGATGATCTTCTTCACCGTTAGCTCCACCTTCTTCCCGCTAATCGTGTGGGGGATGTCCGGACAGGCGATGACCATGGCTGGGACGTGGCGAGGCGAGGCCTGCTCGCGGATGAGGCGGCAGATCTTCTTCTGGAGCGCTGGCGTGAGCTCCAGGCCTTGACGGAGGATCACAAAGAGCAGAATGCGCACGTCCGGAAGCCCGTCCTTGAGCACGAAGCTCTGTCCGACGACGAGCGAGTCTTCGACCTCGTCCATGTTCTCCGTGATCTTGTAGATGTCGGCAGTACCGATACGCACTCCACCAGGGTTCAGCGTTGCATCCGAGCGGCCGTAGATAATGAAGCCGTCGTGCTTGGTGACTTCCGCAAAGTCTCCGTGACGCCACACGTTCGGGAACACGTCAAAGTCTACACTCGCATAGGATGATGAGCCCACGCCATCATTGAACGCACAAACGACAGCCGCCACGTACAGGCAGTGAAGTACTTGGAGCCGTCATTGTCACTCCAAAAGTGCAGGGGCATGGACGGGAATGGCTTGAGACACACGAGTTCGCCCTGCTGCTCGGTCACCTTCTTGGCATTGTCGTCGAAGATGTGGACGTCGAGACCAAGGCCGCGGATCTGCAGCTCACTATCACGAACTGTTCATCATATCCAATGCATCAGTGCCTGTCATAGCGCTAGGATACTGCACGTGCGTACCTGGCAAGTTGGAGCAACCGAGCGCAAAGCATCCGTTGAGGTCGGTGCCTCCGCTGATGGAGGCGAACTGCACGTCGCTCTTGATGCTTTCGTACACAAACTAGGAGAGAGAGACACACACAGACACACCATAAGAACAGGGGGCGGAGTGCGTGTATGGATCGGATCGCACCTTGAAGATGTTGGTGCTGGCTGGGGACCCAGTGGAGGCAATGGCTCGAAGCTTGGACAGGTTGTACTCCGTTCCTGGTTTGCATCCCGAGTCCATCACGGCGGCGAGGTACCGTGCGCTCGTTCCAAAGACCGTGACCCCTGCGTTCTGAGCGAGCTCCCAGAGGGCACCGGCCGAGGGGTAGAGCGGGTTGCCATCGAACATCACGACGGTGGCGCCGACGCCGAGCGCGCTCACGAGCCAGTTCCACATCATCCAGCCCGTTGTCGTGTAGTAGAACACGCGGTCCTCGCGTGTGACGTTGAGGTGGAGCATGTGCTCCTTGAGATGGTTGAGCAGCACGCCAGGCCCCTGCACGAGGCACTTGGGCAGGCCGGTCGTGCCACTGCTGTACATGATGTACACCGGGTGGTCGAACGGCAGTTGCTCGAACTTGATTGTGTCCGTGGGCGACGACACGCCCTGGTTCAGGAAACGATCCATGTACACGGCGTTGCGGACCTTGGAGAGGTCGAGGTCGTGGCCCAAGTGGATGGAGTAGCGCACGATCACGACCTGCTCGACACTCGGGAGTTGATCGATGATCTCCTTGAGCTGCGGCATCGTATCGACGCGCTGGCCCTTGTAGAAGTAGCCGTCCGTCGCGAAGACGACCTTCGGGGCGATCTGCGCAAAGCGGTCCAGCACACCCTGGGCTCCAAAGTCAGGCGAACAGCTCGACCAAATCGCACCGAGACTGGTCGCCGCCAGCATCGCGACGATCGCCTCGGGGATGTTGGGCGTGTACGCCACGACACGGTCGCCGGGCACGACGCCGAGCTCACTCAGACGCTTGGAGAGGCGAGCCACGCGCGTGTAGAGCTGCTTGTACGTGATCGTCGTCTCCTGGTTGCTCGTCTCGCCCTTGAAGATGATCGCTGGGTGGTCGTCGCGGAAGCGCAGCAAGTTCTCGGCAAAGTTGAGCTTGGCGCCTACGAAGAACTTGGCACCTGGCATCTTGGTCACGTCGTCCAGCACCTGCGTGTACGGCTTTGACGAGATCATACCCGTGTACTTCCAGCACTGCAACAGCAACCCGCATGACCACCCGCAGACTAATCGACAGACCGTTCGACGCTACCTCATCCCAGAACTGCTCGAGGTGCTCCACCGACCAGCGCCACAGCTCGCTCGGGTCTTTGAGCTGGAGTCTGCCACCATCCACCACCATGAGCGTCTCGTGCGTCCGTCACTCACGACGCCGACCTTACCCATGCTTCTCGTTCACAAGCTTGGTGAAGCGCGTCCAATGAGACGTGTCCAGAATGGCCTGCGACGGGCGCCACACTGAGGCATGCGCGTGAGCCATCGGTCCCCATCCCCATGCTGCCTCCTCCACTCGGCTACTCACACACACGTCCGTCGTCGTTCTGGTCGGCCTCGGCGCGTGGCGTCGCGAGTCGCTTGCTGCCGCTGGGACTGAGTGGCGACTGCGCTGCCTGTCGGTCGCTCGTGGCCTCTGCCTCCTGCGAGAAGTCGTCGCTCTTGCGCTTGCCCATGGGCATCTCCCAGCGTCCGCTTCGATGGTGTCGGGTCGTCTACTGCGGCAGGCAACACGCCAAATGCTGACGGTCGTACTTACCACGACCGTCCCAGTACTGTGCGTTTAACCAGGCGCGATTTGCCATTTCGTGCCTATAATCGGGCGACACGTGCTTCCCACTCTGGCGAAAACGACCTTGAAGTAGAGCAGCATGACGTCACACGGCAATGGGCATGATGCCAAAGATGACGCAGGCGCCAAGCACTAGTATTGATACCTGGTACAGTACTGTAGACGACTCTCTATGGCAGTGAATTCAGCACACTGTATATAATAACTAGCAGTCAGGAGGGGCTCGCCGGTGGGGCGTGGGGGATCGCAGCGTCATCCATCCCCATGACGCAGGTTGAAGAAGCGGCCGCTCTCACACGGCCTCGTCCACCGCCTCTTGTGTGGACGCAGACGCCTTGATCTTGAGGCGGCCCAGGGCCTTGGCGCGCGCCGCCGCCGTCAGCAGCGTCGAGCGCGTCGAGCGCTTCTGCGCCAGTGTCTGCACTTGCACGGCGCCGTCGGTGGCGGACGCGCTGCTGATGTGCTGCCGCACGGAGCTGAGGAGCCCATTAAAGCTCGCGTTGAAGCCAAGTTCGGGCGTGAAATGCAGCAGCTTGGTGCGGGAGAGCGTGTACAGCTTATCAGGCGTGAGCTCGAGGTCGTTGAGCATGATGGGCAGGATGGGGCGGCCCTTGTCCTCGGCGAACGCGAGCTGGTCCCGCACGAGCTCGCTCGAGACGGTGCGCTTGGAGATGATGACGACAAAGCACGCGCACTTGAGGATCGCTTCCTTGCCGGCGTGGATGCGCTCGGCCATGTCTTCGTTCTGGCCTTGTGCCGCGCCATCGAAAAAGCAGAGCACGCCGGCTTCGGTAAGACGGTCGTAGATGCGCTGCGAGAACGTGCGGTGCTGGTCGCCATGGCACAAGAACACGAAGTCGTCCGTGATATCGTCCACATCGAGCTCTGTGATGGACTGCTCGGTGTCGTCGTGGAACGACGTCGTGTCGTTGCGGCCGTGGCGCTTGCCCTTTGCTATCAGCTTCTTGCGGTGCTTCTCCACTTCGTCACGCACGCCATCAAGGAGCAGGCGGAACTGCTTCGCGAACTTCTTCTCGTCGTACGTGTACGTGACGTTGCGCTTGTTCGAGTTGTCCACGCTTGTGATGGATGGCTCGAACGGGACCATCTGTCGTGTGTACAAGTACACTTGCAGTTCGTCCGTGATAGGCGCGCGCTCCGTCGACACGGCCATGATCGGCGTGCCACACTCCTTGGCGAGTGCAAGCTCCTTGAGACACCACTCGCTCTGTGCATAGTCTTCTGTCAGAATGCACACCACCAGAGCTGCGTTCTGGATACCACGTGCGATCTCCTCACGCCACACGGAGCCGCCGCCGATGCCACTAGGATCCACTGATTCACACACACACACTATCAGTCGTCTCGTTCCTTTTTGCCTCCTCATAGTAATAGACACGTACTCTGATCCAACCACGTCGTGATGTTCGCCGCCTCGAGACTCTTGCGCAGCTTCGTTGCGAACTCAGAGTGCGAGTGCGTGTAGCTGATCATGACGTCGCGCGTACCAGCCGCACGCTTGACTTCGAACTGTAGGGACGAGGACGCCGTGCAGTCCACAGGACGGAAGCCGTCGAGGTTTGTCTTCATGATGTCTGCACCACATGAAAGAAGCGTCAAAGCCGACTCGCGGTTCTCCGTCTTGAGTGCCATGTGCAATGGCGTGTCGCCGTTCGGCATCTCGTCGTTGATGTTGGCCCCGTAACGCACGAGTTCCTCGAAGATTTCCTTCGATGCATTAGCCGCCAGAGCGGCACAGAGCACCGGAGTCATGTACTGTTCATCACGGATGTTCGGGTCTGCCTCATGCTCCAGCAGCAGACGTAGAACGTTCAAGCGGTTCACGCGCGCAGCCCAGTGGAGTGGTGTGCGTCCTTGCGCGTCCTGGAAGTTGGGGTCAGCGTTCGCTTCGAGCAAGACTTTGACAGTGCCGTACGCCCCGTTGATCGCAGCCCAGTGCAATGGCGTGCGGCGGTTGAGGCCAACGTAGGCGTGCTCGCCTAGGATGTTCGGGTCCACGCCCTTGCGAAGCAGCTTCTTCACGACTTCGACCTTATTGCCCGCGGCAGCAGTATGCAGAGGCGTGAGAGCGACGTCTCCGCCCCACTCTTCAAGCTCTCTCGCGACTGGGATGTTGCCTCGCATGTACGCCAGTTGGAGCACTGTGAGCGTGTTCATGTGACCAGGATCAGGCACTTCAAGGTGGTTGGCACCAGCTTCCATCAGTAGCGTGACAATCTCGGGACTGTCAGCCGCGAAGAGAGGCGGGACTCGTTCGGAGGAGTACGATGACTCACAGCGGAGGTTGACGTCTGCACCGTGGTCAATCAACCACTCAACGGCCTTGATCTGACCAGTTGAGACAGCGCAATACAAAGGCGTCACGAGTGTCGTCTTGAAAACAGACACAACGCTGTCATCACCCGTGTGAGCTGGCTTGGCCACGAAGAACTGTGCAAAGTACCAGAAGAGATCACCCGTACTGAAGCGCACGCGCGAGACCTTGTCGTAAGCGTTGATCTTGAAACCTGCTTTGAGGAGCATGTCCATAATGTGGATGTTGCCATGGTACGCAGCAACATGGAGGGGATTCTTTCTCGAGTGGCCGAAGGTACGGAAGACGAGTGCTGCGTTCGTGTACATCTCCTCGGCAAAGTCTTCACCGAGCACATTTTTCGCCTCAACCAGGGTTTGGCGCAGCTCCTTCACGTTGCCCAGCTCCGTGGCCTTGAAAAGCCGCTTGCGGATGTCTCGGATCACGCGACTGCGTTCTGGTCGGTAGTGGTGGCTGCGGTTCGCGAGTCGAGAGCGGATATCTCCAGTCTGGTCAGCCTCCTTGAACGCGCCCAATTGCATCTTGAGATGCTCACGGAAGCGTGCGAAGTACGTGAGCTCGAGGAACATGACAAAGAAGCTGAGGACGGCGCCGACAGTGTAGAAATGCACACGAGTCTCATCACAGTTGAAGTTCTTGCCCTGTAAGAAGGTGTAGACGATGTAGATGAAGATCAGCGCATTGAAAATGACCACGACGACGCTCATGAGCTCACAAGCTTGGAGATACAACGATCGCTTGACCTTGTTCTTGCGGTTATCGCCACCACTGCGTAGCTCACGCTTGAAAGGCTCAAATGCTCGAAGGCCTGATGCTGGAAGACCGATCATGAGGGCGATTGGGAGCATGTGGTACACGATGGCCGCATACATTACGACCGTGTTACAGTCGCGACAGATGGTGGTCGAATTGGACTTGCAGTGCTCGCTCTTGAAGCCAAGCGAGCTGAACACGCTGCCTTCGACATGCAGACCACCCTTGTCGATATTATCCGTACCCCAATAGACTACAATGCCCACGAAGTCGAGCACGACGAGGAAGAGCGTGACGTACGTGAGGCGCTTGGCAAAGTACGAGTTGATCTGGTACGAGCCGCTGAGGAAGACGTGTGGGAGCTTCCGAGGCTGACCGAGTAGAGGAGGACGCGGTGCCGTCGCGAGCGCTACAACGTCTGCGAGGTTACGCGTGGGCGTCGGAGGTGGCGTGAGGAGCGGCTCGGCGTTCCCATGGCCCGTCGCGGCGCCTCCCGCCTTCTTCTGGCGACGACGCGCCAGCAGGTTCGCCGCCATGCTCATGGCCTTGCTCGTGCTGTTGCTGTTGCTTTGGGCATCGTCCGTGGAGTCATTGGCGTGGCTGGACGGCGGGCTCTCGTGCAGCGTGATGCTCGACTCACCCGTCTCGCCCATGCCGACAGACGCGGGGCGGGAGCGCCGTGGCGACTCCTCGATCGCGTGGTAGTTGGTGTCCGCCATCGAGGCTTCTCACGGACGGAGGTGGAGGGCGGAGGGCGGGGAAATGACGGCCCGGGAGGCGTCGTAATCCCGAGATCTACCCAACGCCTTCGTTGGCTTAATGCCACCAGGTCGAGTGGCGTGCGCTGACTTTCCCCGACAGACGAGCGTCCGGCAACGATGGGATTGGTCGAAAATAGGAATCAAGGCGGTGGATTGGTCAAAACACGAAGGGACATCTCAAATCAAAATCTCGTAAAAAATCAACTTTTCTTCGTCCCCCATGTGTGGGCTACCTCATCCTCGTCTCTCGTTTTCCCATGTTGAATAAGACCGACGACTTCACAGAACGAGCACGCAAACGCGCTGGAGGGTGCGTTTCGCTCGGAGTAGTCGCACGGATTTTCATGGCAACGGACTCGAAGGCCCCTACCGAAAGATCTCAACACGCAGCACGAGTGAAGCGTGTCGGGGCGTCGGCCATCGCGCGACCATCCGACATCGCAGATGCAAGAGAGTGTTGTCGTGTCGCAGTTGAGTGTGTGATGACATCGCCCATCATCCTGCGGGACGCTCTTTCTACACCTGTCTGAATTGATACCGGGTTAGACAGGGGGTGTGGTATCATATTCAGATCAGAATGACGGTCACTTCAACGTGAAAACTATCGGTAAATTTCGATGCCACAATGCGCCGTTGCTCCAACTCGTGTCCCAAGCGTCCACGATGTTCCTGCTGATAATGGGACGCGCCGCTCGCTGCGCTGCCTCCTCTCGTTGGCAACTGCCGCATGGAGCTCTCCTCCGCCGTTGACGAGGACTGCTCACTTGGTATTTCGCCGCACAATCCAGACAAGATGGAACACCCTGGGAGCGTTATGTCCCGACTGACGGGCTTTCAGGACCCCGACAAGCAGAGCGGGCTTTCGTCTGCCGTGGGAAGCGTCGTGTCTCGCGTCACGGGCATGGAGCCGCCTGTCCAGGACTCGAAGTCGGTCATCACTTCAGCCTTCGGCCACCCGTTGCCGACTGTGGACCATGCGCTTCAGATCAATGGACGTGTTGTCTCGTCAGACTCGGTGCTGTTCGAGAAACAGCAAACTTTCAACCGGGCGAAGACACTCGAACGCATGGTCCATCCAGCTGGGTCAGGCGCGTTCGGGTACTTTGAAGTGACTAAAGACGTGTCACAGTACTGCAAGGCGTCCTTCCTGAGCGCTGTGGGCAAGAAGACTCCAGTGTTCACGCGATTCAGCACAGTAACATTTGGTCGAGAGTTCCCCGACTCGGGTCGCAACCCACGCGGTTTCGCAATTAAGTTCTACACCGAAGACGGTAACTACGACCTTGTGGGGCTCAACTGGCCCATCTTCTTTGTGCGAGACCCACTGAAAGGCCAGATGTGATCCGTTCTCAACAGCGTAACCCGGAGAACTTCCTTCTTAGCGCGGAGTCGACGATCGATTTTCTCGCGGCGAACCCTGAAGCCCTTCACGCGGGTGCCATGTTCTTTTCGGACTCTGGTACACCCGTCGGATGGCGCCACATGGACGGCTTCGGCTGCCACACTTTCAAATGGGTGAACGCAGACGGAAACTACGTCTACGTGAAGTACCATTTCGTTCCAGAAGCGGGGAAGAAGAATTTTACGTGGGATGAGGCAGTGCGCATGTGCGGAGTTGACCCCGACTTCGCGAAGCGCGACCTGTGGGAGCACATTGAGTCCGGGAAGAAGCTCGATGGACTGCGCACGTGCAGATAATGACTGAAGAGGAAGTGAAGACTGTGGACTACGATCCGTTCGATGTGACGAAAGTGTGGTCGCACCATGACTTTCCGCTCCACGAGATCGGCGTCTTGGTACTGAACAGGAACCCAGAAAACTACCACCGCGATGTAGAGCAGGCAGCGATGAGCCCAGGAAACTTGGTCCCAGGTATCGAACCCAGTCCAGACCTCCTGCTGAATTGGCGCATGTTTTTCTACCGCGATGCCCAGTATCATCGTCTGGGAGTCAACCATCACCAAATCCCAGTCAACTGTCCTTTCATGGCACGATACTTCAGCCCGCAGAGTCGTGATGGCGTCGGGCGAGCTGATTCGAACGGAGTCGGACTCTCGTCGTATGCCACGACAGGGACGAACCAGCGACAGCAAGTCGTCCAAGACGCCAACTGGCTGGCTGTTCATATGGCTGGGACCTTGGGTCGTGGGCCGTCAAGTCGTCACGAAGGCAAAGACTCGGAGTATGATCAAGTCCGTCAGTTCCACAATGAAGTACTCGATGACATTGGCCGTGAACATATGTACTACAACACGGCGGCGTACCTGCGCTTCTGCAACGCCTCCATCAAGGATGAATACTTGAAACAACTGGAGAAGATTGATGCTAAGTACCGTTCAGGCGTGGAAGAGATGCTCGCGAAGGGACCAAAGGCTCCGACTGCGGCTGAGCTCTACGAGCAAGTTGCGAACAAGGCCCCAAAGGCCCCATAAGATCTGGCATATTATGATGCATGGAATGCACGTTGAGTTTGAGGTTCGAAAAAAATTATCAGCTAGGTGGCTCAAAACATAAAGAAGCAAATCCTTTTTAGCGTTTAGTTTCATTTGATCATTCATTATTACAGGTGATCCTGTGTAAGTGCATGTTGAAGCTCTTCGTGGGGCGGGAAATGTGCAATCGGGAAAGAAAAGCGACGTGATGGATACGACAGTCGCGATGCGCAGGCCTCGCATGGTGTTCACGGTGCAGGACGACGTGCTGCTCCTGCGCGAGACCTTGGCGGTGCGGATGTTCGAGCGAGCGGGTAGCAAAGAGCAGACGAAGAAATGGGAGACGGTGGAGGCGCGACTAGCGACAAGCGGAGTGCAGGCGACAGCCGAGTCACTCCGGCGTCGTGTGAACGAACTGACCAAGAAGTACAGGAAAGACGGAGGTGCCGCGGTAGGGAGAAGAATGCGTTGGGGTACGTCGCCGAGTGGTTATATATGTCGAAGAGGGAGGGACATGACGCGAAGTGCAGGTTTGGAGTGGCCCAAGTCGGATGATGACATCGAGCGAGACTCGCTTTTGAAGAGACTCATAGAGAAGATCGATAGGAATGCGCACCCAAAACCTGCACCAAATCAGAGAAAGACAAACGTGGCTAGAGGCGCATGCCCCCCAAGCATGACCTCTCCTGCAGAGGTCACCTTAGTTGCGTTGAATGCTTCTGTGAACCCGTCCAAGGTCGACACCACCAAGGCGGAAGATTGCTCAAGAAGGGACAGGATATCGACGCCTATTCAGACTTTACGTGTCTCGCCATCGTCGGCATTGAACATTGACTCTGTTTCCCTCAAAGATTCGAACACGCTGCAACCACTTGACAGGCATGAAGACCAGGGTCCCGCGCCGATTTCTTTTAACCAAGGGAAACCCAACATAACGCAGCAGCAGCTAGAGATGGAAGAAGGACTTCAGCATCGTATGCTCGATCTCCAATCCGAGCAGGTCAAGTTGATGCGTGAGCAGGTCCAGATCCAGCGAGAGATGATGCGGACTCTCCCACAGGCCGTGCAGACAATGCAAGCAATCGCTCGCGCTATTCATGCACTTGAATCTCGCAGAGGCGCCGTTGATCCCCGCTGAAGATCGGCTCCACCAGTTTCACACGATACATCATTAGAGCAATCACGGCCGTGCACTGGTAATGCATTCATTTCGTCTAAGTTAGTACTCACGGAGTTTCCCAACCCTCGTCACCGCATCTCCGCAGTTCATCTCCACATGAAAATGCCGATCCACCAAGCACATGGCTTCAACATCAGTGACCAACACTCACTGCGTCATTCCGATTGTTCCAGCAACCTTCCATCTGGAGAAAACCCGGTATCGAACCAGTCTCGAACCGGTTCCGGTCGGTCAGCACCCAAAACCAAGTCGGCCTACGCTGCCGTCGTCAGAAGCCATTCGCCTCCAACACCTTGAGAGCCATGGCCACGGTGTCGCTCAACGCCAGCGCCACCGAGTTCCGCCCGCAGGCGCAGGCGTACAGCGCCGAGAATGCCGCCGACACGAACGGAGGTTCACGCGACCGCAAGCCACGCAGCCGCTCGCGTCGTAAGAAGCCGACAGGAGACGGCGCGGAGACGCCTCGCCAGTCACATCCATCGCCTTCGTCACAGCAATCGCAGCCAACACCTCAGAACGCAGAAGCCACGGCCACGTCGCTCGTACCAGCTTCTGTGCGCAGGAGACGCAAGCCGACGAACGGAAAGACGGACAAACCGGCGAATGGCGATGCGGCGGCAGCGAGCGGAGAGGCGACGTCAAAGCCCAAGAAGTCGAATCACAAGCAGCAGCGGAATGCAGCGAAGACAGCTCAGGTGGCCGAGCAGGATGCCGATGAGGATGTAGAGGTGTGCTTGCTATGTGCGGATCCCATCCAGTTCCACGCAGTCGGCGAGTGCAATCACCACGGCATCTGTAGCAAGTGCTCACTACGCATGCGCATGCTCATGAACGACCGTAGCTGTCCGATCTGTAAGCAGCATCTTGAGCGCGTGGTCGTGTGTCGGGACAAGCTGAAGTTCGAGAGTTTCGAGTTGTGGGGCGACGCTGCCGCGGGAGGCCGCGAGTCGGTCATGGACGAAGCCTCCGAGATCATCTTCTACGAGTGCCGGTCCCACTACAACACACTACGTGCCCTCCGTGAGTACGTCTGCCGAGTCAAGAAATGCCGTGTTGTCTGTGGATCCATGCAGAAGCTGAAAGACCACTTGCGGATCGAGCACGGGACCGAGTTTTGCGAGTTGTGCCTCACGCACCAACACTTCTTCGTCCAAGAGCACCAAGTTTTCTCCAAGTCGGGATTGCGGGCTCATAACGTAGGCAAGAACCGTAGCGTCGGTCCCAAGGCGTCTGGAAAAGACTTCCACCCGATGTGCCAGTTCTGCAAACGCCGGTTCTACAGCGACATGCAGCTCTACGAACACTTGGAGCGCGACCATTTCCGGTGCCACCTGTGCAAGACCGAGCATGAATACTTCCGCAACTAGTACGTCCAAAGGCGTTAAGATGGCGATTAAAGCGTTCAGACGAACTGACTGATGACGTTGATGATGTAGCACGAGTTTGGAGTCGCATTTCCGCCGCGAACATCATCTTTGTGAAGATCCTCGATGGTACGTAACGCCCATTTGCTATGACAATCAATATTGAGCTACATTCTCATACTGGCCTTGACTATAGCCTCGAGAACCGCTACGTGGTTTTCGGAAATGATATCGAGTACCACGCTCACATGCGCAACATCCATGGAGTGCTGAATCGTCTCGTGCTCAACTTCCAAGTGGCTCGCTCGGGTGAAAACCCTCTCGGTGGCCCACTTGCTCTTGGTGGGGACGAAGTGCCCGACTCATGGAGCTATGAAACCCAGGAAGCAGTGGTCGATCGTCGCGTCCAGCCTGTCGACACAGCTTTCCCAGCTCTTCCAACTCCAGCGACTCCCACTGCGCCTGTGCCATCTGCACCTGCGATTGCCCCTCGAGCGGCGGTGACTCGCGTCTCTAGTGCTTCTTCATTTTCCGCACGCTCGAACGGATCAGTGAACGGTGCTCCTCCTCGCGCACAGATCGTCCGCAACCAGAGACTGGCAGAAGCGCTTGGTCTCGCCCGCCCCGGACAGAGCGCCGAAGACTTTGAACAGGAAATGAAGACGCCGAAGTATCCAGCACACCTCGTTGAATGGGGGAAGGCGAACCTCAGCTATCTTCAAGTGGTCGAGCGTCGACTAGAGCGTATCGTTCAAGACGCTGGCTGCCACAGCGTGAGTCTCCGACCTATGCCCGCCGAAGAGGTAAGCAACTGCTTGCGCAATGTTTCCCTTCTCCTACCTGCTTACTAACATCAGACTTTTTCAACTCATTGTAGCGTGCTCTCATGCACGAACTTGCAACCTTTTACGGCGTGCCGTCTGAGTCTTTCGGTGAAGACCCCTTCCGACGTATCTCGTTTTTCAAGCGTGACACTGCGGTAGTGCCTGAAGTAACGCTGTCCAAGTTCCTTCGTGGGAACACAGTGTCAAGAGCGAGCAGTGCGAGTCGCCTGAGTTTCCTCCCCCTTCGAGGCCAGCCACAGCCGGCTCCACGCCCACCACCGCGACCTGCCATCGGAATCAACCGAGGATGGGAGAAGATCGAGCCCAAGCGTGCTCGTCCAGCTGTCGCGGACGCATGGAGTGACGATGAACAAGACCATGAGGATGGCGAGCAGCGCTCACCTTCGGGAGATAACTCTTCTCCTGCCAGCTTTGACGATGAAGAGAACGACGAGGACCTGGAAGAGAAGCCGACCATCAAATCCATCACGCTCGACGAAGACTTTGAAGACGTTGGCACCGAAGAGACCTCGACAACAAGCGTCATCGCCCATTAGACGTTCCACGCGTGAGTAAGCTACAAATCAAAATCGTTCAATTACAAAAACAGTTTTATGGGGTTTTGATGTCTCTAGATAGAATCGGTCAAGGCCTCGACCTCGTCCAGGCGGCTGGTGCTCTCGGCTGAGAAGCCAATGACCATCGCAGTGATGTTGTCCATGCTGCGCTTGACCAGAGCCGTCTCCACGAGCGCGATCGCGGCGCTCTGCATAGCGTTGCGCGCGTGAGACGTGATGCCGGTCGTCGCGAGATGGCTGCTGTACTCGGCGATCTTGGTGCGGGCGATACGAATGGTGTCGTCGTCCGAGAGGCGGTCCCACAGTCCATCCGTGGCGAACACGAGCACTTCATCACTCGAGCCACCGATGTCCAGCACCTGAATGTCCGGGACGACGGACACGAGAGGTGCTGAGCAGCTGAGTGGCAGGTTCGCCTTCAGCGGGTGATCGCCAAGCGACCGACTCACGGCGAGGCGCAGAGGCACTTCGTCGTGGGCCACCCGCCAACAGCCAGAGAAAATCACCTTGCCACCGGCCTCTTCGACGCGTGCAGTCTCGGCCTTCAGGTCAGGCTTGTGGTCCACGGAAACGCGCACGACGTCGTCGCCGTGCTCATCTCCGTTCTCGCTCGATCCCGTGACCCCCAACACGCCTCGTGTATCGCCCAGGTTGGCCACAAAGAGCTTCCCAGCGATCAAGAGCCCGAGCAGCACGGTTGATCCATCCCGCTTGCCTTCGCTAATCGTCATCTCGACAATCTCGTCGTCCACTAGCTCGAACGTGTCCTTCAGCAGCTCCTCAATGCGCTCGACGTCATCGTCGCTCAAGGCCACATACGGGGGGCGTTTGCAGAGATCCAGCAGGAACTCACTGTCTGACAGCACCTCTTTGAAGCGTCGGGCGGCGTACTCGGCCGCCATGGCGCCATTGTGGCCATCGTAGACAGCTAGGAGACTCGCGTGGTTCTGCACTTCAGCTGCCTGTTCGTGGTGCTCGAAAAGTCGCGCTGTGACCGAATACCGGTCTTCCATGTACGCGCGTGCACCCTGCGCCGCAGCCACACCTACCTGCACCCGGAGCTGTTGACACGCGCCTTCGAGGCCCCGACTGCCGCCGTGCTCGAGGGATATATGGCTACTAGTACTGCTGGTGTTATGATACAGGCACTCAGCACGGCGTGCACAGTCGTCGCTCGTATGACGCGGCGTCGTAATACCCGGGCGTACGCTGCTTCCGCCCGTCGCGTCCTCGTCACGATGGCAAACGCTCATAAACTCAAAGCAGCAACGTGCCGAGTCCTCATCCGACTGGCGCAGTTCCGTGCGGAAGCGCTTGAGCGCGCGCTCGATCACGTCCACCTTCTGCTTCTTCTTCTTGTCCTTGCAGCGCTTGGACGGCGTCACGCTCTTGGTCGCGCGCTTGGCCACAATCACGCCGCTAGGAGCCTTCTCCGTGGTCTCAATGTCCACATGCAACTCGGCGACACTGCCATTCA
>KE464263.1:14212-28704 GCA_000387445.2 Pythium aphanidermatum DAOM BR444 | reverse complement strand
AAGAACGCCCATGGCAGTTGCACGCGCAGCACTTCGAGGCGGATGAACTCGACGTCCATGGGCATTCCCAGCATTGGCTCCACGATCGCGAGCACGGCGCGGCCCAACATGAGGCCACGCATCTCGAAGAGACCGGTAGCGACCGACCACCGCAGCGAGAACTTGTCGCCCACATACGCGGAGCCGAAGCGCACGGCGGCGAGCGAGAGCAGGCGATCGCCTACGACCACGAAGGCCGCGAGCGCCGCCAGACCCAGCAGGTAGAGCCACCATATCGCAGCGAGCAGCAGCCCCATGGCGATGGGGGCGGGTTTCCCTTGAGGCGGAGGGGGGAGAAATGTCGGGAGAGAGCGTCGGCCGGGGGTGCGACGTTGGGACACTGCGGATTGCGCCGCGTTGTGTTGGTTCGTTGGCGAGTGCTGTGTCGGGAACCGTTCCGTGGAATGGAGCAAAGAACCGAGACGCGGCCGTGCTCTACAGCTCACGACAGTTGGTGTGGCGACAGACGAGGCAGGATGGAGCTGTGGCGGACTGGACTGGAGTTCTGGACTGGAGTTTGGGGCAGAGCAAAAGTGAGGCAGAGTAGTCTAGTCTCAGCCAATCAGAGCACGGCATTGATAAAGGGTGGGATGACGATTGGACGCAAACGTCGACGGGTCGAGGGATGGTCGAATCGCAGAGACAACGAACGTTAGCAAGCACGACTTGCACATGCACTTGCACCGACCTCTGTGTTTCTCACGGGTAATTGTGGAGGATTCAACCCACGTATCGCGTCCGTACAGTAGACACCGATTCGGTGCTTTCCTCAAGTAATCGAGCGCTGCTCGACGAGCGGCGAGTCGTCGAGCGAAGATCAGGACAACTCGGTTGGAAAGACCGTTCATGGACTACTGTACATAGATAACTTTGAGCGGCTCTTTGGGGCATTGCCAATGCCATTGGAGATGACGTCGTGTGGCTCAGACAGTTGTTACAGACGCTACTGTAGATCTTTCAAAGTACTGTACAGTACAGTGCTCCTGATGCCATCCGGCTGAGCTTCATGCTGGAGTCAAGCGGTGTCTACATACTGTAGAAGTGCGTCTGCCGCAAAAAAGATCTAAAAAATGCGAGATCGAAAAATGTTCTCCCATACAAATTTCAAGTTACCTTGTCTCCACGTTATCAGCGCAACTTCAACGTTCAGAGTTTTTGGAAGAGATTTTTCAGTCCAGCGCTGCCACATTTGTAAAGCCGGTTTCGGCCCCAACAGTCGCTCGCGACACTGCGACTACAGGCGCAAGCGGCGGCATGACTTGACCCGCATGAGGGGAAGATGACGGTGCTGCAGCGTGACTCGCGATCTCGCGCAGGATCTCCTCCCGAGTCAGGGCGCGGATGGGGAATCCAGCGGCGGAGCATGTCGCAGAGGGGCCATCAACGTCGTCGTTCTCGTCATCGTCAGATTCGTCCTTCTGTAAACATGCAAGTCATGGCGTGGGAATGAGTTGGCTACATCAGACAGGAGCAGATACACGTACCACGGACGGCAGCTGCGTGGGGCGGTGCAGGAAGGGCGCCTCACGTGCGCGCTGCTCGAGCTCTGCCCATGAACGGCGTGTGTCTCCCAACTCAGAGAAGAACTTGGCGTCACGCTGGAACACGGCGAACTCGGATGCGCATGCTGACGACTCAAGTGCTGCGTTCGGGGCAGCGGTGTCTTCCGACGTGTTCTGAGTTGTGTCTCGCGTCTCGCCGGACACCATGGAGGTGGTCGAGGCGTCCACGATGCACGTGCTCGCCTCTTCACTATCCTGTGTATCCGCCAATGGGAAGGTTGGTAAATGCTGCAGATGAGCTGAAACTGGAGCCGGTGGCGGCGTGATATGTGCTGAAACTGGGGTCGGAGGAACATGTAGTGCCTCTGGCTCGGAGGACTCAGCGACTGGAGGCGACGAGGTCTCTTTGGCTGTTGCGCTGTCAATCTGCCTTTGCGTCTCTTCAGCCCAAAATTTCGAGCCCATCTTGCCCACACCGTCACCCATGACTTCATGGCGGTCCCTCACCGAGTCTTCGTGAGCAGCTTGTATCCTTTCATCCCACACGGCTCGCTCTTCCGATGATAGCTTGATATATTCTTGCTTTGTGATGCCTCGAAAGCCACGCAGGTCTACATCCTCCTCCCGTAGCTCAGGATCGCTCGTGGTTTCAGGCTGAAGCTCTTGCTCGTCTTTCTTACGAGCCTGCTCCTCTGCGATTTCTCGGAGACGTCGCTCACGTATCTGCGCCTGCCAGTCACGAAAGCTCTGGAGATCCAGTCGACGGTCCTCATGCTCTTTGTTCACGAAAGCGAGTTTGGCAGCGAGTTCAGCTTCATTACCACCTTTGGCCCACGCCTCAACACCAGTGCGTTCAACTGGAAAAATCGGTCTGTCTAGGAAAGACAAATGCGGCATCGTCGAGATGTAAACCTTTCTGAAGTACTTTGTTTTGGACACGACTTCGTTGCCGGTTATGCGCAAAGCCCGAAGCTTCGGCATGCTTTTGAACACATCAATAACGCTGATATCGTCGATATTGTTGTGGCTGACGTCTACGTTCGAGATTTCTGTGCACTTGGATAGTTCCCTGAGGTCTTCGCTGGACTCAATCAAGTTCCTTGACAAGTTCAGCGACGATAATCGCACCAAGCAGCTTATCCCATCGATGCTCTTGATATGGTTCTCACTCAAATCTAGTGTGTTCAGCTCCTTCAAGCACTCCAGATTCTCCACTTTCTCGATGAGGTTCTTGCTAAGGTACAGACACCTGAGATTCACGAGCGAGGAAAGGTTCTCAAGCCGTGTGAGCCCATTCGACTCCAGCCACAGCGCCTTGAGGTTGTAGTACGGCTCTAGGCCTTCTATTTTCTGGAAGCCTTGAAAATGTGCATACAGATTGTCGTTCAGCTCAGGCGTCTCATATCCATCGTTATCCACGCAGAGTTCACGCAACGTCTCCGCGTCCATGATGGGGATCTTGCCCTTGCGCTCATCCCGGAAGCGCTGCTTCTCGCGCTCGCGCAGTCTCTCGAACGTCTGCACCACCGACTCTGTGCCAGTCGCCGGCATGACTCCTCTGTCTGTGTTCTGTGTTGCGACGCCAAGCGCTTTAACTGTGTTTCTCGGCCCTCCATTCTCAATCCACCTGCCTCGTGGATCATGAAGAGCCACGTCGCTTCATCACTCTCGTAACTTTCCATGCGAAATCTTTCCATAAAGAATTTATCCATGTGTAACTTACTACATCTCAAAAACTACTGTAATATTACCGCTTATTTTCCTCTGGTTGCGGAAAAGTTTACTACCCAAGCAAATCTGTGACGTGTGACACGGCAAACATGAATGGAGATGTCAGACGTCTACAGGTCGAGCAGCTTGAACTCCTCTCGGAAGACATTGACGTCGCGTGTGTCCGAGAGCTTCACAAGGTCGAAGCGCTCCATGCACGTGAAGCAGATCCGCAGGTAACTCCAGATGTGGTCGGCACGCTGGTTAAGATGCAGTGCCTGCAGGTAGCACTTAGTGGCCTCCTCATAGTTGCCCAGGTTCGCGTGGCTGATGCCGAGGTTCAGCCAACCACGGGCGTATCGTGGCTTGAACTCCAGCGCTCTGTGGAATACGACGATGAGATCGTTAATGAACTGTTCGGTTAAGTTGATAGAAACAGAGGGACGTACCGGTGGTAGGCAGGGATGGCTTCGGCAGAGCGTGACGAGTTGGCCAGGGTCGCACCAAGCTTGTTCCACAAGGAGTACTCATTTGGTCGCACTTCGAGAGCAGCGCGGAAAGACGATACAGCCGCGTCATAGTCCTTGGATACGTTGTAGAGCACGCCAAGCACAACTTGAACATCGGAATCAGCTGGGTCATGAGCACGTGCTTGGAGCATAAGCTGCATTACTTCATCCATCAGCGAGCCGTCACTGTACTCGTCAAGCTGAATTTCCAGGCCATGGAACTTGGGGTTGTGCTGCACCCACGCCTTGAGGGTCTTCAGCGCACCCTGAGGGTTCAATTCGTTGACGTTGCTCACGCCAAGTGCCAACAGTGCACTCAGATTGTATGGATCTTCTTCGACAGCACGCTCGAGACACACAATTGCACTCTTGTCTTCGTCGTTCTCAGCGTGGCATTCACCAAGCATTCTCCATGCCTCGCTGTTCTCTGGGTGCTGCTGCACCTCCGCTTCAAATGCAAGAATCGCTTCATCGAGATGGCCCGATTCGAAAAATTCCACACCACGTTGAAAGTTCTCCGTTGCATCCGCATACGGGTTATCCGCCTTGTAGACGTATTCGCTCGACTGGTTGACGTCGTCCCAGACATCTTCAAACGGGTCTGTAACTTGCGCATCCTTCATAGCCTTCTCCCACATCGCCTCAAGGTTATCAGAGTCGGCCCAAGCTGCATCCATGCCCTTCTCTTCTTCTGTTCGAGCATCGCCCCATGCGCTGTCCATCGTCTTCAATTCAGCCTGGTGCGAATCGCTCCATGCACCCTCCATTGCGCGTGCTGGTGCCGAGTCGCTGAATGCGCTTTCCATGGCTGAAGCATGCGCCGATTCACTGTTTACCCACGACGACTCGAACAAATCGCGGTTCACACGGACGTCGCCAGCGGAGTCGCCCCATGCGCCTTCAAGTGCGCCCTCGGCGCGCACTGAGCCGTTAACGGCATTCTTCTCCTCGTCCAGCTCGACCTCACCCGTGCTCACCTGGTTCATAAACTTGAGAAACTCGCTGTTTTGCCACTTTGGATCCGGGTTCTGGCTCATGGTTCGCGCCATCTCTCCTGAGACCTGCTGGGTCTCTAGCTTCCGGCTGTCGACTTCTTGCGCGACCTCCTGCACTTGTTGCTCGACATGATGCTGATGCGCGTAGTTGTTGTGGTAGTACGCTGGGGCTGCCTTCGTTTCTTCCCACGCGAGTTCATGTGACGTTCTTCCGGCAGCACCCCAGGCGTCATCGAGATGCATGGACTTGAAGTCGTTCATCCACGCCTCTTGCATCGGCCCTGGCGGGGGCTGCATATGGCGCTGTTGCGGGTGGTGGTGCATCGGTCCAAAATGCTGTGGTGGCGGCCCACGCATGTGCTGTGCTTCTTCGAACGCAGCCTCCATCGACGCGTGGTGTTGGAACCCCATCGCCGGACCCACTTTCTGTTGGTTCTCCGCTGCACGGAACGCCGCCTCCATCCGCGCGCGCTGCATGGCCTCTTGCTCGAAGTTCTGCATCATCTGCGCATCGGCTGCACGGGCGAAGTTGTTCCGCTGCATCTGCATGGCCATGTGCGGCGGCGGCGGTGGGCCGCTCGGTATCGGCCCGCGGCCGCGCACCTGCGACTGGAGCACATTATCGAGCGCCTTCGAGAGCGGGTTCTGTGCCGCGACCGTGCCGTCCACAGCACAGCCGCTTCCTTGTACGATCTTGCCCAGCATGTCCATGGCGTTCCTCCTTCTCCTCTCGGTCTTCCGGCGCTCTTCCGCTGATGACGAGGCCAATGACAGTCACCCTCTCACAGAACGGCAGCTACACTCCCTCTCACAACACATACACGTTCTGGGTTTTGTGCAAACAGACTTGGGGAGAGACACAACATATATAACGGATTAGAGGTTTTCATATACGTTGATGTTGAATGGCTGCATACGCATACAGACGGTGGCATTGCGTCAACATGGACAGGATTCGGCGGCGTTGAAGTGGTCAGGAGCCGCTGGTGACGTGGCAAAGCGGTGGTGCACAACCGAGGACATCCGTCGATGCGCCTAGTGTAGGGCGCATTGAGGAGGGCGTCCCATGTGGCCTTCCCAGCGCGGCCACGCGGAGATATCCGCCGCGAACCAGCCACACTGCGGACAAGCGTTGTCAATACGACCACCTCTGATCGTGGCCTGGCGTTGATGGGTGGCCAAATTCGAGCAGAACTGATGCTCGACAGGCCCGAAGCCACAGCGAGCGCACTGGTAAACGGCTGTGTTGCTGTACAAGTCGCGTAGCTGCTCGACGTGGAGCTGGCTGCACTGTTCACTTTGGCGGTACTGCTCGCATGTCAGGTCGGAGTGCCATGTACGAGTGTTACAGCGCACACAACGTTCAGCATTGCACAGGGGGCAGACAAAGCGTGCTATATCGTCCGGGAGGGCGACGATGCCGCGTCAGTTGTCATTGAAGCACTTGAAGATGTCGTGATTGCAAGATTGATGCTGGTTTCGTAATAGTGAGCTAGCTCCTCTGGTGTGAGTAGCCGATGAAGTTTGGGAACAGACAATTTCGCATCACAGCCGTCGTGTGGACAATCCGGAGTGACATCTTGTTGACTGATGCGGTCGATTGCGTATCGGTGCAAACTAGGTCGACAATACCGATGACTGCAGCGATTGATGAACATCATATCATCTGTCGGCTCTTCATCCATGCAGATCTCGCAGTACGTGGTGTTCCGAGACCGGCCTTTTGGTGGTTGTGACTCCTCTGGATATGCCGAGTCGATCACTTGAGGGAGTCGCAGGGTATACAACCGACGTACGACCATAACAGAGGCTACAATCGCAGCGATGCTCACGACGATATCCCACGCAGCTCCTTCTGGTCGTATGTTCCGTCTAACGCCGTCGGCAACGGATTGCGCAAAGTTGTGTGCAACCAGAAGGGCTTATTTGACGAATGATCCCAAAGGGGCTTCATTTCAATCGACTGATTTCATCGCAGAAGTCAGAGCGCGCCAAGCTCTTGGCATTTCGACTAGGAGTTCCGAAACAATTATCGATACCATGGAGGAAGCCCGAAGACCAAGAATGCACACATTTCAAATAAGTGCAAGTCCAAAAGCAGCGAGGGTCTCGAGGACTGGTATGATCAAACTGGTGACGCCTGGGTCTTGTGAGAATGGTACGCTTAGCGCTGATACGACAATACCCCATGCCCGGACTCTAAAAGCCGAGGCAAAATTCGGTGGCAGCTGACTCGAATGAGCCGAAGCAGTCGCACTCTCCACTAGAATCATGGCATGGTACCACAAGTCATATCCAGCCAAAGCCAAGGAGAATGTGAAGTTCATGAAGATCCAGATGAGAAGACGCAGTCGGAGGGTAATGTCTGGCAGTTCTGCCCAGAAGCCATTCGTAGTCGACTCAAGTGTCCGGGTGAGAATACGCGAAGTCGTCATGGACATCGATTACTTGGACGAAAATTCGAGCTCTGATGACGAGTTCCAGACTTCCAACGTCATACCGACGTGCGAAAGGTGGCCAACTCCTTTCGCTCGATGCACGTATTTTACCGTCTCATGTGGATCGTTCAGTTGAATGAGAATGCTGCTGCTTTATCAAGATCTAGTGGCTTTGAGTTGACCTCCATTTCCAGGTCGACGATCACCCTTGATGCACCAGTGGTCTTCAGTTGGTTGTCGATAGCGGTAGTCAGACTGAAGCATCCGATGGTGGACGATAGATGGCCCATCCATCGTCCACCAGAACAGTTTCTGTTGAGCACAAAACACTTGTACATTCCCAACGCATGTACTGTATATTCGAACAAGAGACCGTTCTCTCAGAACAGTTCTTGGCCCAACACTGTTGGGGCAACATGTGGCCGCGACCTTGTCGAGTTTCCGACACAGAGCTGGAGAGACCATCACTCTTCCTCGCGCCTTCTCCCGCGGCAACTTCCCTCATTTCTGGAAGGGAAACCCGCCCCCATCGCCATGGGGCTGCTGCTCGCTGCGATATGGTGGCTCTACCTGCTGGGTCTGGCGGCGCTCGCGGCCTTCGTGGTCGTAGGCGATCGCCTGCTCTCGCTCGCCGCCGTGCGCTTCGGCTCCGCGTATGTGGGCGACAAGTTCTCGCTGCGGTGGTCGGTCGCTACCGGTCTCTTCGAGATGCGTGGCCTCATGTTGGGCCGCGCCGTGCTCGCGATCGTGGAGCCAATGCTGGGAATGCCCATTGACGTCGAGTTCATCCGCCTCGAAGTGCTGCGCGTGCAACTGCCATGGGCGTTCCTGCTGAAGAGTGATAAGCCGATGCTCTCGAGCGTCGAAGTGGCCGGACTGCAGCTTGGACTGAGCGTCAATGAGCCCGAGAAGTGGCTCGCCATGCGCGACGAGAACCTCGCGCGCTTCCAACAAGCCGTCAAGGACGCAGCGCTTGCACGAGTGGCCAAGGCTGACGGCTGGACAGCCACTGTGGTCCAGAAGCTCAAGGACCTCGCTGCAGCACGTGCGACTGTAGCCGAGAAGAAGAAGGAGAAGACGACTGAGGCCACCGCACAGCCAGCGATAGTCACACCTGCGTGGCAGAAGGTCGTGGACCGTATCATCGACTCATTTGCGATCGTTGTGAGCCGCTTCGCCGTCACCATCCGCGATGACTACGCTGCGTCGGGCGTCGGTATCGCGCTCGAGCGATTCGAGATCGGTCGCGCCAACGACGATGCTGCGGGGAACGACAAGCGACGCAAGCGCGTAGTGCGTGTGGAGGAATTCGCGATCTTCGTGAACCCGCTGGCTCGCAGCAAGAAGCCGAGCTACGTGCTGCTGCCACTCACCATGGAGATCCAGGTGCACACGCCGTACGTGATGCAGAGCCTGCTCATGGGCCAGATCGACCCAAAGCGCGTGCTGGAGTTGGACATCTCGTTCCCGAGCGACGTCGTCTTGCAGATGCGCCCGGCACAAGTCACCAAGCTGCTCAAGCTGCTGCGTCCGTTGTCGTTCTATAGCGATTGGTTCCAACGCGCAACTGCGCTGGATGAGTCGACATGTGTGGAGCTAGTTGGTGCTGAGCGTGATGAGTACATGGAGCTCTACCGTCAGCAATTCCAGTTAGAGTACGAGACTGGGTTCGTCGCTCGTCTCGTTGCTGGATTCACGAACAAGGTTGAGATCCAAGAACGCAAGGCGCGCCTACAAGAACTGGAGGCCAAGGTCCTCGCTAGCCGTATCCTGTACCTACGATCGATTGCGCTGGACTGGGATGTCCCATCAGGCGGCACTGCATTGCCCCATATGAGTGGCGCTCTGAAGCGACGCAAGGACCTGCGGACGTTCATCAACAGCCCACTGACCAAGTACGTGCCTGAACACGACTACCCGCCAATGTTTCATTCGTGTGCACTGTCGTTCAACCTGCGCTCGTTCAAGATGCAGCTTGTGGAGAACACCGAACGCCTCCTGTTGTCTATGTTCGCGTGCGATATGTGTATCGGTATGGAGTACGTTCTAGAGAAGACTGCGCCAGGTGACGCTGCACTTTCGCTCGACCTCAAGATCAAGCGATTCGGTATCGTCGATGAACGAAACGTGGACTCGAACGCTTTTCATCGTCTCCTGGACCAGAACCCTGGAGCGTCTCATCTACTGTCAATCCGGATGATGCAGACCAGCGGAGGGCACATTGACCTTGACGTCGCCCTTGAAGACCTGACACTTCTGGTTATTCTTGACCCACTCTATCACTGCTTTCGAGTCTTCAGACCAGCGCTTGACGAAGACGAAGCCACTGAATTGAGGTATTTAGCGTATTCCAACCTTCAATCACCAACACCAGTTGACTCCTTGGAGGAAACGATGAACTTGACTGAGAGTGAAGAGCGACAAGAGTGCTCTCCGTTTCTTTTTGGCAAGAAGTCAATACGTAGTCTCATTGTGTCGCGTAGTTGTGAATTCTGTCTCGTCGGAAACTCCACGTCGATGGAATCTCATGTTCTCGCCTTCACCTCGGACATCACAATTAATGTTGTGAGTAGCTACTGTCGCGAAGCATTTGAGTTGGAGTTGGTTGATGTGGCTTTGCAGCCGTGTCGCATTTCCCTTCATGACGACGCAATTGATCTTCAACTCACACATCAGAGAACAATTTTGGAGCTCGAGGGTGAGGGGGTTGATCTTATGCTCGGTTACCGATTGGTTTTGAGCGATAACGATGATTTGAGGTCCACATGCTCTCATTCGACAAACCAAAAAGAGTTTGAAGAATCAACGGACTCGAGACGTCTAAAACCAAATGGTCGTCGCAAGATTGTTCTCAAAATGTCAGATTTTGCGATAAATCTGTCGCCACAAGATTTCGGAGTGTTACTTAATGTTTGCAGTAATCTTTTTGATGTTGCGATGGAAGACACGGCTGCAACAAAAGAGCGTGTACAGCGAAAAGAACGGATCTTGACCAAGAAGAGAAGTATAGACGAGGCCCAATTTCTTCAGCGCCTCAGGGCAGAGTTCCACCTACGAGACAGGGATGGAAGTGGCGCTCTTGATGCTCAGGAAATAAGCGGGCTGATTAAGAGCGTCTCAAACTTCGAGCACCTGACAACCGAGGAATTCAATACCACTGTGCAAGAATTTCTCAGAATGGTTGATCGAGACAACAGCGGCGATGTTTCACTGAAGGAATTCGAAACTGTTCTTGGGCGCAAGAAGACTGTTTACCACCGCCTCCACCACAGTGTCGTCTCTCTTACAGGCGCTGAATTCGTAGACACTACCTATGCTCGTGGTGGCGTGCCAGCATTTGATCACACCGAGACCTCCAAGGACTCAGAAGATTTCTGGCAACGATATCGTGAGCAAGTTGGTGCCTCTCAACACTCCCTAAACGGTACTCCGCCCGAGATTGTCCAGAAAAAAATTGTTCGAGCGTTCAAGAACTATGAGTACGCGAAGAATGCGTGGGTCCATTTGGTGAACCCTTCCATCACAATGTCACACGAAAAATCGCCGTGGTTGCTGACCAAGGATATGAATATGGGTGGCCGGTCCAACGTCATTGATGAACTTCTATGCACGTTTGACACGAAAATCGGAATGACCAAGCAGGCAGAGTCAAAACTAGAACGACTGCCGATATTCGTCCATACGGTGGTGTCAACGTCTTTGGGTGGTTTCTTCGTCAGATTGATCGATGATAATGTGGCTACTCATGTAGCATCAATCGAGTTATCTCTTGTCGAGTTGTCCATTTACTCAAATTTTGCGATCTGGGAAGGGACAAGAGCAACTTTAGAAGATCAGTTCAAGCTGCATTTGTGCAGTGCGAAAAGTGATGACTATGGTCTCGCGAAACTGAGTTTCGCAGCTCATGGCAAGTACTACAATTCACGCGCGCGTCAAGTGGAACCATTTATTGATTACATCACTGGTGATCTTGATGTCCATAAAGATCCTGTTAGCAACGTTTCTATACGTTTCAAGACGGATCGATACTTCCAAATGTACCTTTCTGTTGCATTTTTGGAAGTCTTGGAGCTGTTTTGGGCAAATTTCTCACATTTACGTACTCTCAGCGCTCATGAGCGGTTACAATCTCCTCACTCAAGTGGTCTGTTTTGGATATTCAACGAAAGTGGTGTTTCATTGAAATATCATGTGGTGTCCAACAAACAATCAAAAGAACATGTTCGTGTCGAAACGGTCAGCGCGGTCGTTCAAGTATCCCCTCGTGAAGCACACTCGTGCCATGTATTGACAGCGCATGAAGACAAACGGGACAGCGAAAGACAAAGACTGCAAGAGAAACAATTGCGGCGAGCGTTCCGCAACGCGGACGTGAACAAACGAGGCACAATAGAAACCTCTGATATCCGTGGTATTCTTCTTGATGTGTTTGGGGGCAGATCCAAGTTTCGCATGGAAGATCGACGCAGAAGCAACTCCAGGCGAAAGAATAGCAGTGAATATTCTGCATTGTGCCAGCCAAAACAGCAGTCATCTGTCAGTACTGAGTTTGAGAGATTTATCGACGATTTCATCGAAATTGCAGACCCAGACCATTCAGGTACAGTGTCATGGGATGCGTTCAAGCTCGCTGTTGCGGCAACCCGGGATTCGACCGACCGCTTCATCTCAATTGAGATTGCAGGATTCGAGCATCTCCACAACATCCCTCTCTCGTCCATCGGTCAGACACAAGTGTATGAGTTGACGAGATACTTTGAAGATATTCAAGCCGAAAAATCACTTCCGGCCCTGTATCGGAAAGGAGTTGCACTCTTCAATACCGATGACGAGCCCTCCTTACAGAATCTTGAGAAGGCGTATGCATGCTTCCGTCGTGTTTACGAGATGGACCCGAACTACGAATGGATCGATTCTTACTACAACGAGTGCAAGCGACAATATCTGCCTGTGCTCGTGGCCGTTCACATTAGCATTGACGGTGTGCTGGGTCTGCAAGTCAAGGTGACTGGTGCTGAGTATATCCGCAACGACACCATGAAGCCGACAGAATGCTTGCTTCTTGATGAGAAGAGCGAAGTGTCGGTGCACAATCCGTCTCATGTGGGCGAAAACGGCAATGAGTATTATTATGTGTTGCCGCCAAATGGGTCGATCCCAATCCCGCTTGATCTTGTCGACGTTGGCTACTTTGCGATTCGGCAGATTGGTGAGACCGAATGGAGCAACTACCTTTCATTATCTGTCCGTGAGCAGCGAGGCTACAAGTATTTGACGCGATATGAGCAACGTGAAGCAAAGCGAGCATTGCGTGAAAATTCTGGCGGTGCTAACCTCTCCAGTACAGAGATGGTCAGTGAGAAAATGGGCAAGGACGTTGCGCTGCCGAACACCAACGAGTATGTACCTCCGGGCAAGGAGATTGTGTACCCTTCGACCAGTGTGATTGACAATCAGCCTACTCTTGTCATTGAGAAGATATCGATCAATGATCACACTCTCGGAACGTGGTCGATTGTTATTCAGCCACAGCTGCTCATTCACAATGTTCTGCCATGCGGCGTCGAGTACTGCATCGTGCAGACGCGTGATTGTCCAAGCGAGGTATTGGATGGGAGTGGACAGTTTCGGATCCTAGGGGTGCACGAAGGCAAGAATCCTATGAAAACAGTGAAGACACTCGGAACGATTGATTATTTCGAGTACGTCAGTGAAGTAAACTGCCGGCACATGTATGTCGCAAGTGGTCAAACTATCCACGTTTTCGGCCTTGACTTGAATGAGCCAGCATTGATGAAGATGCGCCTCTGTGCAAGTGAGTCGAACCGCGCTGGAAACTGGAGTCCGACATTCCTCGTCAAGCTGAACGCCTCTCGAGACGCTTTCAACTCGGAGGTGTTCGAGCTTCGCTTGGGTGATCAGGTGAACGACGGACCTGCTATCGTTTTTCAGCAGCAATGGCAGCGCAATTCAGCTCGCACGATCAACCTGTTCGCGCCGTACTGGATCCAGAACCGAAGTGGTCTTGACTTACGTTTCCGACTGTCCAAATCTAGCACAATCTGTGCGGTGGAACAACATCGCGCGTACTTCAATGGTGCGAAGGAAATTCCTATGCTCGTCAATGCTCCAGCGACGAAGGCGATGATCAGTGTTCGCCCATTCCAAGAGACAGCCCACGCCTTCGAAGGGGAGTTCCTTCTCTCACGTGAGACGAAGAAATACCTTCCGAACTTTGATCGTGTCGACTGGTCAGAGCAGCAGGATATGTCGAGTGTCGGGACGAAGGGTGAGCTGGCATCAAGTGATCGATCGTTTGTGCTTTCGTTCGAGATTTTGGCAGCTCCTGGTCAGTTCTTCCGCTCGAAGATCTTCCGCATTTCTCCTCGAGTCATCATCGTGAACCGTGTGCCACGTCCGCTTCAAGTTACGCCACTGATGCTTGACAAGAAGCTTCGTGGCAGCTCGCAACGCACGGAGGCAGCGACTGCAAATGTCAGTCTGAAACACGACGAGTCCGTGGTGGTGTACCGCTTCGCTGGTAGTGAAAAACATCACCCAGGCTTGCGCCTGCGTGACGTATTCCGAGATGAAGCTCTTCCCGATGTTGGAGAATGGTCACCGTCTGTTCCAATTCGTCCTGGCGACGACTTCACAGTCTGGACGCGAGGCAGTCTAGGTGATGGTCCTGCATGCAGCATCACCTTCCAGAACTTGGAGGAGTGTTTGATCACGGAGATCAAGGATGTGTCGACGGAACCTCGGTACCGTATCGAGAACCGATCGACTCGTCATTCTTTCCGATACGTGCAGAGTGGTGTGAAAGGCGCTGAAGAGGTTGTCATCAAGCCACTTGAATCGCACTCATTTGTGTGGGACGACCCACTAGCAGCTGATCGCAAGTTGAGAGTGACGCCGCTCAACTGGAAGATCCCAACGTTGATTGACCTCAAGCACATCGGTCCGCGTACGATGTTGACATCGAATGGAATGTACTCCGAAGTGTACATTGATGGATCTACTCGCGTGTTTGCGGTTGGTGACACTTCGACATATGCGGCTGATCGTCAGCGGGCGGCGTTGAATGACTGGCTAAGCGACACACTCATTGATGTCGCGCTCCACGGCTTTGGTTTGACCATCGTTGATGGCCACCCACAGGAGACGATGAACTTGACCATGGAGACGATGCGAATCGCATCCAGCGCAGGATCACGGCGCATCGTTTTCTCGCTTCACCATTTTCAGATTGACGACATGACTCCACATTCGCTGTACCCGGTAGTACTTGCACCAATT
>KE464262.1:9701-20847 GCA_000387445.2 Pythium aphanidermatum DAOM BR444 | reverse complement strand
CGCCGAACGAGGTTGTCACTGAAGAAAGAGATTGACCGCTTCACCAATCTCGAGAGGTGTCTGCGTCGAGAAGAAGGGGTCCAAGCCAAGGCCATGTACGATAAGATGGTACAGCAAATGACGCTAGAGCACACGGCCAAAGAGGCGACACTGCATGCAATGCTGCGGGAGCTGAAGGACGCGTACTCGGTAATCGAAGGCTCGAATGGACAACTCATCGAAACAATCAAAAGCCGCGATCAGGACATCGAGAGACTCAAGAAAATGCTTCCGAAAGCAAACAACGCTCACGGAGGAGGTGGTGGGGGACACAGATCTCATGGGTCAGTACGACCCAGCAGCGGGGCAGGAGCATCTGCCCAAGCGATTGCAGGATTCAACGACGCTTACGTCCAGTCATTGAAACAAGCGCTCCACGTTGCCAACAGTACGATCGACTCGCTGAAGAAGCAGTGTCAAGAAACAACGAGTGACAAAGAGGCGACATTGAAGAAGCAGCGACAGGCAGAGGACATGGCGTCAAAAGCGAACGAAGAACTTCAGAAAGTGAAGCAACTGCTGATCGAGTCGCATGGCGCGTTGCTGGCTAACCGCAAAGACATGGAGCAGCTTCTGCAGGAGAAGACTCACTGGAAGGAGCTGTACGCAGATCTGCAGTTCCACACGGGGTCGCAAGAGCACGCACTTGAGGATGCGAGACGACTCTCAACCGTAGCTCAGGAGTACGTAGTCGCACTGAGACGCCAACTAGGGGTGAGCAACGTGGACCAAGACTCTGACCATACTCAAGTCGAGCGTGAAAACCTTCATGCTAATGAGCCGAGTGAGGTCAAGTTGCGGTATGAGTTCGAAGCCAAATACGGGGAAATAATCAACCTCCGTCTTAATCACGAGCGGAAGAGGCTCCTCGCACGCATCGAACGCCTCTGGCTTCAAAGAGCCGAAGAAACGAAGACGACAGTGCCAGCTCGAAAGCCAAAGCAGCCGTATTCAAAGGGAAAAATCAGAAACGGCGAGTACATGATGACTCTGAAGCAAGTTCTGCAATTGGTCTCCGATACTTTTGCTGACCTCGGGTACACCGACTGGAGAGACGTGGATATCGAGAGCCTACATGAACAGATCAAGGGACTAAAGTCCTCACTAGTGCTCCAAGAACAAGCGTATGAAGAGCTTCGAAAACATGCTGAGGCCCAAAGCATCAGTCTAACAACTACAAATCTCCAGGTTCGTGAGAAGGAGCTTCTCCTAGGAGAGCTGGTCGAGCGCCATCGAGCAATGCAGTCCAAGTTGCAGGCACTGGAGAAAGATACCGCTAATACGAAAGTGATCGAGCCTACACTGGACCTAACGAAGTGGGTGAGGGATCCATTCACAGTGTACGGCACCCCACAGGCCATCGAAGTGAAGAAGCGGTCTACTCGAGGACAGCGACCTGTCTCTGCTTCGGCTATTGTGTCACATGACACGGCACTCCATTCTGGTGGAAATGCTTGTTCATTGAAGGACGTGCGACCGTCAACCGCTGCACCTCTGAAGCAAACGCATCTCATGTCTGCAGCAGGACCCAGTACTCGACACTCCCGCCCCAAACCGTTTCTGTTAACGCAGCTCAGCGCAGACGGTGCAGGAGCCCTCGATCAAACACTACAGGAACAGGAAGATCACGTGCGGAACGTGCTCAAAGCAGACGTACTGAGCCTCACACCAACCGAAAACCAAATGGAAGACTGCACAATCGTCGGCGCGGATGGGGTCAGTGCCTGTGCGTATTGTTGTTGTGTCTAATGCTGACCTTCCTATCTGCTTTGTAACTGAGACAGATCCTACACATGATGCAAAGGCGTCGGCACAGGAGATAACCGCTAAACGACGATGGAGTGAAGCTTCTCGGCCAAGGTCATGTATGACGCCCGAAGTACGATCTCCTGAAGCACGTAGGCTCCGCTGGGATGCGAGGCGACCATCGTCTCCAAGTCTTGGCGGGTGATTTTCGCCGTGACGGTATCGTCAGCAGAGCAAATCGCATCGAAGCTCCGCGGTTGAATCAGCATGAAGTCCATGTCTCCGAAGATGCAACCGGCACGGACCCGACCGACAAGAGCACGGCTTTCGTCTTCTGCGAAAGGCTCACTTACACTGCGACGACTGCGGCGCCACCCAGTGTGGGGCTTTGAGTTACGCTTTGGTTGGCGGCGGAAGTGACGTGGAGTCAAACTGTCGCTGATAGACGACTTGGTCGTCTTGGTTCCAGCGCCAGCGCTGACAATGGAGGTGTAGAGGGTAACCTGGCCCAGCAGGACGAGGTACAGAGCATCTGACGCTTCTCCAGTCGAAAAAATACAGTCTCCTGGACGCCACCGTTCCGTCGTGAAGCGCGACGCAACGTCTTCTTCAATCACGCGGTCGATGTCTGGTACATTGCGGCGCTTCTGTTGTGAAATATACGCGAGAAGCACTTGCACAGTGCTCAGCTCTGGTGTGACAGGGTCAGAGGGCGGAACCAGGCCAGGCGTTTTACCACGAGTCAGATCAAGCGACCTCTTCGTCGCAGAGTGAATCAGTTGCTGCTCACACCAGTCGAGCGCCAAGTCCAAATCATCGGTCACGTGGGTCTCGCCTACTCCTTCGTCAGGAGCTCCGATGACATCGTTCGCCTTGAGCAAATACTCCACATCTGGTTGCATTCCACAGTACACGACTGTGATTTTGTGTTGATGGAAAGAGAACTTTCAGAGCCAGGAAGCACGATCGCGCAGCTGTGGCGTCCATGCCGGTCACTTGCGAGAAGTCGAAGATGACGAAACGCGTTCGACCGCGCTGAACATCTCCGCAGGGCTGTCCTTTCAGGTTGACCAATGTCCTCGTGAATGACTGGGAGGCTGAGGTTGTGAGGCCAGTTTCCAAAAGTGGAAGGCGTTCGGCATCGGCTCCAGTTGCCACTCGGTGGGAAGATACGGATGGCTCTTCATATACAAACACTGCCTTTCGGACACGGCTTTGAAGGCGTGTAGCGGACCCAAAGAAGATGTGACCCTGCACCTCAACCGTGACGATGGGCTGCCCCTTCATGAGGGCTTCGCTCTGGTTGCCATTGCCCTGAACAGCAGAGTATAGCAGCTGATGCTGCTCGGCATTTCGAATGACGTTGCTCGTCTTGTTGACGATACGAATTGGCTGTCCCTTGGAGTACTCGACGAGGAAAATGACGGCTGCGAGAGCCACACCAGCAGCTAGTCCCATCTGCACACCGAATGCGTTGAGGAAGAGAAACGAGGAGATGACAGTGGCGTACTCGGGCATCAGCAATTTGGAGTGGACCCCGAAGAGCCACGTTCGTAAGAGATCAACACCAATGAAGATCATGACCGAGCCGAAGAGGAACTTGGGCACGACAGTCGTCAATGAGAAGGGCAGCAGCACGATACCCAGCTCACACGCAGCGAGTGAGAGGCCAACGAGTCGTGAAAAGCCAGGTATCTGCTTCTCGGCGGCCGCTGGATGGAAGCGATGGCTGAAGACGGTCTGACTAAAGATGTAGGAGCCAGTGTAACCACCAATAAGCCCACTTACGAGGTTGGAGGCACCGACAGTCTGGAGTTGCTCGTTGTAATCCATGTTCCATCCAGTTCCCATGCAGATCGACGCGATGTCCAACGAGGACGCAAACGCGATGACAAGGAACATGCTCAGCATTGTAGGGATTTGCTGCGGGAACATGACCTCCCAATGGATGCGCTTGAAATCGAAGAGCCCGTAGACCTCGGCGAGGGAAATAGTGTTGGTCTCTTCCGACAGGAAGCCATAAGCGCGAGCATCTTGGACCGAGTGTCCCGTGGCGAAGAGAATGAAGAAGAAGATGAGCGGCACGGCAATGAGGCAACACGGAAACACGGCAAAGTGCTGGTAGCGAGCTGAGATCACGGAGAGGAAAATGCCGCAGATGAGACCAGGAGCCAGGAGAGCGACGAGGTGAGCGTCATACAGCTGTCCCCAGGACGCGATGCCCGTGAGAGAGGCGCCTGTCATGAGCGTGATGCCGCCCTTGATCATGAAGAAGCCAATATACGCGAGGTATCCGCCTGGGGGAGAGCGACAGACAGCGTCAGTGTTGAGATCAAAAGCACTGGGAAACGAAGACCAACGCACCGATGACGGGCGTCGGGAGGTACTGCACGAGCGATGCGAGACGCAGCTTCCCAATAGCGATGAGGCCGAGGCCGACGAGCAATGCGCTGATGGAGAGATGCACAACGACCGTCGCGATCCGATCCTCCATGGGGACGCTGTCGCCGAGCTCCGTCATGATGGAAACCGCCATGGCGGAGAGGAAGATGAGCCCGGCGTCCTGTGTCTGCGCGATCGCGTACGGCATGGGCGAGAGGAAGGTGATGGCGAGCTGGTGCGCCACGCTCGACATGAAGATGAGCTTGGTGAGCATGGGCATGACCGTCGCGAACTCGGGGTGGCCGTAGATCATGGTCACGAAGCCGATCATCACGGGCGTGAGCACGACGGCGATGATCATGCCAGTGAGCAGCGCCTGCGCCACGCCCTCGAGCAGCATGCGGCGTTGGGGCGCGCCCTTGGTGGCGTCCTGCAGCATCTCGGGGGCTTGTGGTCTCACGCCACGAGGACTCAAGGACGGCCGCATGACGGAGCACCGACGAGGAGACGATGACGTCGGTGGCGCATGTTGAAGGCTCGCCTCGCCACCAGTTACCGAAGACGCTACCGGTAAGAAACCGCATCTTTAGTCGATTATTCAGTCGGAAACGGTACGACAGGGTGGGCTGGCGTGACGTGTCATCCTCATGCTCCGATTACTGCGCTGCCGCGACCAGACAGCAGGGTGCAACAAGAACAGGCAGCGGTCAGGTGATCGCAGATCGCAGATCGCATTCGCCCTCCACGCGCTCCAGAGCAGCACCATGGCCCCTAAGAACCCACGCATCATCGCCCTCTTCGACGTCGATGGCACGCTCACGCCGGCGCGTAAGGTGCGAGGACGGCGGCTCGGGGGGAGCGGCGAGGGACTCAGACTGACTGGGTGACGTGTGGCCAGACCGTATCGGCCGAGATGCTCGCGCGCATCAAGAAGCTCCGCAGCCAGATCACCATTGGTGTTGTTGGTGGCTCGGACCTCGTGAAGCAGAAGGAGCAGCTGGGCGAGAACGGTACGGCTGCGAACGTCTTTGTGCCGTTCTATTGAGCTGACGTTGTGTAAATGAATCTCAGTTATCAACGACTTTGACTACAGCTTCTCGGAGAATGGCCTCGTGGCGTACCACAACGGCGCCAAGATCGGCGAGACGGTAGGGAGCGTATTGTGACTAGTGGATGGGTTGCAGTAGCACGCTAATGCTTAATCTCGTGCTGTTTCCTCAGAGCCTGCGTGACCAGTACTCGAACGCACAGATCAACAGTTTTGTCAACTACGTGCTCCGCTACATCGCGGACCTTGACATACCTGTCAAGCGGTACGTATTGACGGTCGCATTATGGTATGGCTGTAGTCCTCACGAAGCCTCGTGCGCAGTGGCACGTTCATCGAGTTCCGCATGGGTATGATCAACGTGTCTCCAATCGGCCGCAACTGCTCCCAGGAAGAGCGCGACGAGTTCGAGAAGTACGACCACGTCCACAACATCCGCAAGACCTTTGTGGAGAAGCTCAAGCAGGAGTTTGCTGAGTACAACTTCACATACTCGATCGGTGGTCAGATCTCCTTCGACGTGTTCCCTGCGGTGAGTCGTGTCCGCCATCATTGTGGCATATCAGTGAACTTACAGGAGTAATCGGTGCATTCTCAGGGCTGGGACAAGACCTTCTGCCTGCGCTACCTTGACGCGAAGGACTACGACGAGATCCACTTCTTCGGCGACAAGACCAACCCGGTACGTTTTCCATTCTCAACGATCACGTATTGTATCTAATGATCGTTGTATCAGGGTGGCAACGACTACGAGATCTACACGTCTGAGCGCACGATCGGTCACGCCGTCACCTGCCCAGAGGACACCATCAAGATCCTCGACGAGCTCTTCCCGTGAGCCACCAAGATATCTGCTGTGTTGTAATGCAGTTACTTGCACGTTTGCATTGTCTTAACCGCCGAATAATGAAGGAGGTAAATGATATCCGTACTAGTACAGAGATTTTGGTCGTGTGTGCTCAGCTCTACTGGGGTGTATCGTCCAGAGCTTGCTGGATCGCGTTGAGATTGGTGAAGAATCCCAAGAGCTCTCGGTGATTCATCTCGAGACTGATCTTCTCGTCCTACAGCACAGGCCCGGGAATAAGAGGAGAAGCCGAAGGATGTGGTTGGCTCTCTCACTCACCTTCCCACTGGATGAGTTGCTGCATTGGAACTGGAAGGTTGCGATCGGGTCAGTCTGGTTGGTCATAAACCGTTGAGCGAGAGCCACGTGCAACTGCCACTGGATGCTCTTGACTGCGTCTGCCTTCTCCAGAGGCACCACTCGCAGGGTCTCCACCGCCGTCCGTCCCTTTTTCCTCCATAGTTTCTCGATCACAGCAATCACATCGGTCTCCACGCCTTCATTTCGCAGCCCGACAGTACAGATTCCTCCGAACGCCGCCGCGTCCTGAAGGATTCTCGTCACGACGACTACGATATCATCGATTTCTTCAGCCGACAGCTGTAGCATACCCATGAGTTGTTGCACTTCCTCAGGGCTGAACACCTCCTTGTGTGTCGAGTCCTGCGTGAAGATCCTGTCAGTAAAACCAATCAACCACCATCGCTGAAGGGATTGCGCCGCACCGAACTCGCGCGTCTGTCAAGAATGTGCGCCAGCACTTGCGGGAGTCTGTTTCTCACCACTCGATTCAGCAGTACGGCACTACACATGGATCGCCCATCAGCTCTGTCGACTGCCACATGCAGCCGCCGATCCTCAGCACACACCTCGGCATCTTCTCCGACATCTTGAATCCTTCCCTCACTAACCTCTGCAAACAGGTCATCTTCTACATCCATATCAGACAACAGAGGCTCGCCGTCACTCTACTCAGACACACCATCACTCACTCAACCTCTCGCAAAGCACGTTGCACGAATGTTGCTCGAGTCGTTTCGTACCTAACAAAAGTTTCCCTGTGCTCCAATGTTGCCTCACATCATGATCCCAACCTAGTCCACACTTCGCCCTGATCTCTTCGCGCCATGACGGGGTCTCTAGCGCAGGTCAGCGCTCGTCTGGAGGGCGACGACTGGCTCCAGACGCTCGAAGCAGATGCAATGTTGCTGGCGGCACTGGATGCGTTCTTTGCAGAGGCGTGCGCAGTGCAGAGCAAGCGCCACGATGCCGGTGACAGCGATGCTCTGCAGCAGGATGCGCGGGTCGTGTATGCGCTCTACATGCGACTACTGAGCGTGTTGCAAGCATCGCCAATCAAAGACGAGCTCGTAGAGACGATGCGTGGGTCGCTGCTGCACTTGGCGCGTCTGCTTCCCTTCTGCCAGCTCTTTGGAGCCAAATCGGAGGCGAATGTCCGTGTTCTGTTAAATACCATTGGTGATGCTGGCGGCTTTGACGCCGACCTCGTGAAGCTGCGGCGTATGACGACTGCGGTGCGTTGCACTACTCGTATGATGTTGGCTTGATGTCGGTCTGATAGCATCCCATGTGTGTAGCTCTTCGAGCGGATCCACAATGCTGTGGGACTCAACAGACGCCCTCAAGTCGTAGAGCTCATCCAAAGCACGTACGAAGTGGCCCTATTGGTGAGAAGGCATATCACCAGCGTATGGAATGAAGCGCCTGACGACTCTTTCGTAGGTGCACTCACTCGCACAGGCCACGACGACAACGGAGCTGATGTTCGGACACACCGACATTGAAGTGCTCGACTCGGACTCGCTCTTGCGAGCTCTTTCCGTGTGCTACGAGGCAGACCTTCCTCAACTCCAGCGCAACCTCTCGAAACTCGACGATAAAGCACAGAAGCGAGCAGCGCTGCTAGTTCCAGAGAGTCGTCGATTACTCCTCTCGGTCAGTTTCTGAGCCTTCATCCGTTGCTACGTTTCATTTTCTCACACCGTTTTTATACAGGTATTTGCGGCCGTTCTTGAGCAGATGATGCACCATGATCGCACGTCGAGCGGTTCAGGCGAAGGCGTGCTTACTATTCTACACGAGCTCAGTCACAGCACGGAGGCAGAGGCATCTGACCATGGGTCGTTCGTCAGCGATCTGTGGCATGTGTTTGGGTTTGAAGTATGTATCTGAACAAGTGACACGCAGAATGGAACCCACTAACACACCGTCTGGTCTTGTAGGCGAAGGTGATCGAGTTCTTCAACGATGTCAACATGGACCGTGACAACGTGTCTTACCTAGAGGTTGTCCTCGAAGGTCTACCACGTCGGCGAGTTCTCGAAGACGCTCCTCCAGCTGAGAGATCAGCAAACCCTCCGACCAAGAGTGATGGCTTTGAGCCAGAATTGAGCTCTTCGGTGGTAGCCAGCAGCCTCTCATCACTCGTCTCGCAAGTTCAAGACCTCTTCCCTGACCTTGGTGACGGATACGTTGCGCTGTGCCTGCTTGCCTCCCAGAACCAAGTGGAGACAGTCATCAACTATCTCCTGGAAAGCAACCCCCCACCGTCTGTTGCCGGCGTGCGGACAGACCTCAAGAGAGGAGATGCCGAGTACTCAGTGTTCGAGCAGAGAGCTCTTGGAAAGGAAGAACCGGTGCCAATCGTTGCTCAAAAGTCAGAGAAAGTGGATCCCAGTCGCATTTGGAAGGGAAAGCGCACACAGCAGAAGCACTACGATCCACAAGTGGCTCGTAAAGACCCGAGCATCGTCGAAAAGGTCAAAGAAATTGTGGACGAGTACGCCGAGGAAGACAACTTTCGAGAGGCAGCGCGAAACGCCACCGCAAACGAGATCATCGACGCGGTCGGTGGCATCGTGCTGGATGAGTATGACGACGACTACAACGACGAGTTTGAAGACTACGAGCCATTCAGTGTCCATGACGGCGGTCAAGCTGACGATTTCGATGCAATTCGGCTGCAGAATCGACGCCTACGTGCACTGGAGGCGGAGGATGCGTTCTGGGACAGCATCCGCAACCAGAATCGCCGAGCAATGGAAGAGCCGAACGATGACGAGGGCAAGGACGAGGGTGAAGACGGAGATGAAGGAGATCAGGCTGGTGGTCAGAGTCAGTGGGCTCGTGGGCCAGCGCGCGGCGAGTGGAAGCCCCAGGGTAAGCCAGACGGCGCCGGCGCAACAGGACCCATGTCCGAGCAACAGACACAGCGCCAACGCAACAGAAATACCAAGAACAAGGCCAAGGTGGCCAATCACCACCGCAAAGACCGGGCGCTCAAGAAACGAGGTTAAACATGCGAATATTAAAGAGAAGGCTAGAACGTGATGCGTCGAAGGCGTTGGGCAAGTTTCATGCTTTCTTGGATGCGTCTCCGCGCTGCCTTGTTGTTCTCTCGGGCCGGAGTGATCTCGGGGCTCAGGTAAATGCTTGGCATGGACAGCCTGACGTGCTGCGGTGGAACATCGGGGGTGTGGACGGGCTCATGCGGCATCTCGTGGGCGTCGTCGGTGTCCGTCAGGGCCGCTTTGTGACTGCCGTTTGTGGTTGACCCGTGCATCTCTTTGCGTGTCGTGGTTGTGACTTTGTGGTTCGAGCGTTTGGGGCTCATACTGCTAGTGTAAGAAGAGACAGACCCACCAGATCTCGAGCTTTCGATCGCATCGTCTTCATTGTCTCCAGTGACAGCCCCATCACTGCGACTTGACGTCCTGCCGACTTCAGTTGGGGCTGCTCGTATCGATCGTGGGGATCTTGCTGCGACGCTCTGCAGCGCTCGTGTTACCTCATTCGCGATACTGGACGCTTGGAGTTCTGGAAGTCGCCGTGTTCCACCCACAGGTCCATCCGCAATTGACGAGATTGTCTGTTTCAATGGCGATCCGAACCCATCAGGAACCGAAAGTGTCTTCTTCTTCAGCAGAGGCGGCTTCCCAGCCAACGAAGATGCTGCTGCACTTGATTTCGGAGGCATACTCATGATCTCTGTGGCGTTTGGCTCTTGATTTTGCTGCGAGACTTCCACTTTGGGCTCTCCAAACGGGCGGATCTTGTCGAGATCGGCCCACACAGTCATCCACATCGCCCTCTCTTTGTCATAAATCGTCATGGTCACGCGATTGTAGAGCTTGTTCAAGAACGACGTGTAGACATCAGGTCCGATACCTACAGTCCAGATATCAGCCACTTCGAAGAGCGCTTTGACGAACATCGGGCGTGTCATCACGTCGCTCGCAGCCGTGCCCACGTCTCGCTCCCAATCGCGCTCAACTATCTGCCGAGCTTCTCCCATGGAGAACTCGTGCGGCGCGACCAAGGCCTTGTAAAACTTCATAAAGACGTCCACATAGTCCCGTTTTTCGAGCCACTGGGCGCCTTGCCGGATGTGCGGGAACGTATCCCAGAAGCGCATGATGGCCGCCACGACTTGCTTGTCGTCCTGGAGACGCTGACGCTTGCGTAGGTTCTCTTCGCTGTAGAAATCTTGGTTGCCCTGCTTGCGATACGACGCGTCGACGGTGCCAGCGCCTACCTTCTCAAAGCAGAAGAGCAAGTGCTGGTTCTTGGACTGGCACATGACGTTGGTCTTGACCTTGGACAAGTGCGGCACGAAGAATGGTACACCGTCCTCCAGTGCGCGCTCGGCCGATGGCCTCTCTCCTCGAAGCGACGACGCATAGGCATTGTGGTTCGACATGGCGACTCACCGCATGGAGGAGTTCACGCAGGTGCTATTTTGGCGCACTGAACAGTGGCGGAACCTGCAGCATTGGGGATGCAGCAGCCGACATAGCGAGCGAAGGTAGCATCACAGCGGACGGCATGAAGCAGGCATGAAGGCGCCAGTCTGTCGACGAGGAGCGAAGGCAGCCGACGCATGCAGCAGCTGCAGACGAAAGCGGAGAACACGGCGAAGGGCGGTCGCTCGCTGCACGACGGCGCTTCCAATCAGCGGATGCGCCGCAGCCACATGTCGACGAGCTCACCCACAAGAACGGAGAGCCGCGAACACACAGCACAGGCGTTGACACGAGGTGTCGGTCCATGTGCCATGTTCGTCC
>KE464261.1:12793-26633 GCA_000387445.2 Pythium aphanidermatum DAOM BR444 | reverse complement strand
GCGTGCGATGCTGGTCATCTTGTAGTCGGAGGCTGCGTGTGAGCGTGAGGCTGCGAATCTGCGACTGTGGAGCGAACGTCTGCCTCTCCACGTCCACTTGGCGTCCGTCTCTGGCCACTGAAGGCACACGCATCGAGTGATGAGTGATGGGTCAGATGCCTTCACGAAGACAACCGGTCGGTGGTCAGCTGCGTGGACATGTCACCCACACAGCAGATCATCTTTGCGACCACAACACTTGCTCACATGTCCAGTTCAGGGCCCTGCACCACGCCTCCAGGCCCGGCTCATGCAGGCAGCCAAGCCTTGGCCCAAGGAACTCCGATGGCACGCGTGATGACGTCGCCTCCATACAGGCGGACTCACTGCCCGCCCATTGTCACAGACAGACCCAGGTCGTCTCTCCATAAATAACATTAGCGTTAGTTATGGATCTGTAAAAAGTCAATCAGAAAGGGGGGAGAGATGTAAAAAGGCCTTGTCGTGTCAGCGTTTTTACGAAAGGACGTGACCCAATTGCTCCTTGAAACTCCAGTGCACGGGGAAGAGCTACGTGAGCGGGAGAAGAGCTCTGCTTCGCGGCATTGGCATCACGACGGCCTTTGTTGATTAGTACGTGCTTGGATCGAACGCGCAGTGTGGTGCTGAGCCGAAAGCAGTGAGAAATGGGTCCAAAGAAGGCCAAGAAGGAGAAAAAAGGAGGCAAAGGCCCCAAGAAAGTGACTGAAGAAGATGCCGCCATGAAGGAGAACGAAGCGGAACGTCTAGAGCTCGTAAGGCAGGCCAAGACGCTCCTAGAGATGACGAAAAAAGAAGAGCAAGCCTTTAACGAATTTCAGCAGCAGCGGGAGAAGATCAATTACTTTTGGATCGTGGAGAAAAAGAACCTGGAAGACCGCAAGGCTGAGCTCCGCAACAAAGAGCGAGAGCGACAAGACCTAGAAGAGAAGCATCAAGTCGAAATCAAAGTATACAAGCAGCGTGTGAAGCATCTGCTCTATGAGCATCAGAACGAGATCACAACGCTGAAAAAGGATTTGGAAAAGACCCTCAAGCTGTCGCAGGATGACTATCGCGATAACGAGCGCGAGCTCAAAGCAGATAAACGAAGACTGAAATTCGACCTGAAGGAGATTGAACTTTCGCACGAAGATTACCTAAAAAGTCTGAAGCAAGACCAGGACCGGCGCATCACCGCACTCCGTCAAGAGTTCGAACGCCACGGTAAAGAGCTTCAGCAAAAGTACGAGCGAAAGCGCAAGGCTGTGCGGGATGAACTGGAAGCAAGGCGGAAAGCGGACACTCAGCGCATTGAGGAGCGCAAGAACCACCATATTGCACAGCTCATGGCTGCGCATGAGAAAGCGTTCGGTGAAATCAAAAACTACTACAACGATATCACGCATAACAACCTGGATCTGATCAAGTCTCTGAAAGAAGAAGTAGCTGAGATGAAACGAAAAGAAGCGCAGGACGAGAAGCAAATGTTTGAAATCTCGCAGGAGAATAAACGCATGTCAGAGCCACTCAAACGCGCACTCATGGACGTGGAGAGATTGCGCAAGAACATCAAAGTTTACCAGGAAGAGAAGGTGGAGCTTCGCACGGCGAAGGCCCAGCTGCTAATTCTAGAGCAGGAGTACGCCACGTTGTCGTGGGAGTACGAGGTACTCCTACAACGGTACACACAAGTGCAGCACGAGTACGACGATCTGAACCAGCAGTTCCAGAGTAGTATTTACGACGTGCAACAGAAGACAGGGCTAAAGAATTTGCTGCTGGAGAAGAAAATGGATGCGATGACGATGCGGCTGGAGCAAAAGGATGCCGAGTTGAACGAAGTACTTATGCATGCGAAGCTTGAGCCGGCAATCGTCGACCGTGTCAAGGGGCGTCTGCAAGACATTATGGAGAACAAGAACAGAGACGTACGTGATCTCGAGAAAGAGCTGGCAAACATCCAGCGATTGCAGCAAGATTTGGCGAATGCGACTGCGTTGAAAATGAGCGAGTACGGACTTCCACTGGATGAATTGGGCTTTACAGCTCAGATCAAGCCTGTTTTACCTCCTGGTATCACATCAAACGCGTTGTCACCAAGCAAAAAGATGACAATCATGAGGAAGCCCAACGCGACCACAACGCGTGCTGCGCTCGATATACATAACTCTCCACAGAAGCAGCAGGCAACAGGTAGAGCACGCTAGCAAAACCCATAGGAACGATCAAACGCTTGTACATTAGAGGCTGTCCGAGTAGCCCTGAGCCGTGTATCAACGCTCCGTCACACGACCCGACCACGCGACTGGTATGCAAGGAATGTGAGCTTCTCGACCCTGGAATCTAGTGTGTCCAGCTTCGCCGCGATTTCTCGCTCGAACAGTGAGAGCTGCAGCGTCAGTGTTTGCACGAGATGAGCACACGAGTGCAGTGCAGTCGTTGCACTAGATGACAGAGTCGTTGACCCCAGTAGGTGGTGCGTAGGCACCACTGGTGCGGAGTTGGATGCCAGTGTGCTAGCAGACGACAGCATGAGCATCTCAAATGGTTGGGCTGAGTTGACGTCACTTTGAGGTGCATGGTTCTGCAGGATAAACTGTTGCTGTTGTGTGGGCTGCGTGGGCAGCACTATGCTGCTCATGTATGAGGTCACGTCGTCTGCTGATTCGTGTGTTGCCTGGGCAGCAGATGATGGCATCCTCTCCGTTACAGGCATTCCCATGGCATCTGCACGGCAACCACTACCCACACTTGCGTTCATATCTCGGTTATTCGCGTTTGTGGCGCCGCTCATGTCCATCTCCGGAGTAAACGTGGCTGGGAGCTTGGCCAGCTCGTCCTCAGTCATGTTCTTAATGTTGTGCGCACGCTTGAAATGACGAAGCCACACGTTGATAGATCGATACGACACATTCGCAGCGTCGTCAGCAGCATACTGCATGAACAGGTCCGTCGTTTTGTGGGTCAGCGACTCATGTGTGACGGCACGGCCCAGCCGCCGTTGACGAATCAGCCATCGATAGAGCTCCTGTTCGACCCCTGGGTGGTACTCGGTCGTGGCCTTGAGTGTCTTGCGCCGAAGACTGGAGAGGTGCTTCGCATCAATGCAAAACGCCAGGATCCTTTCCTTGTTCTTCTTGATGTCCGACACTTGCTGTCGACTGATGCCAAAGTCCCTGGCGATGACCACTGGTGGCTCGCCCATCTCCAGACGCTGCAGCACCTGCTGCTTTTCGTGAATGGACAGCACTACACGCTTACGCTTGCCAGTGGAAGTAGTTGTCGTCGAGGATGCCGACATCGACGGCGACGATGGGGCTCCGAGCGGCATCATCCCCGTAGCTTCTCGTGGGAAGCTCTTCTGAGTCTGAGTCTGAATCGGATGCTCATGGCCACTATGGTGCGTTCGATGCGGGTGCACGCCGCCAATGTGGATCATGTGGGTTGGTGAACCGTGGTCATGGGTGCAATCTGGTCCACACGCCGTGTCCTCGTCGTCGCCTTCTTCTTCGTACTCGTCGTCTTCGTCTTCTTCCTCGTCCCCCTCCGTATGTTCGCCCTGGAGCAGCCCATTGTGGTTCCCCACCGCTTCTTCGCCGCCAATCACCACGACACTGGACGTCAGTGCACTATGCGCGTCGCCATGTACTCCGCTCCCGCCGTGCGCGCCTGCGCCGTCGCTCAGGTCGATCACCGCGACGGCGCTGACCGAATGCGCATCATCCGGAGAATGCCCCTCCATTATTTCCGTACTCGTGCCTGGTATACGCCCCTGTTTTCCGGACTCACAAAGGGAGAGGCTGGGAAGAAATCGACAGTCTTGTATACGGGGGTCTCTCAGTACTTGAGTTCACGGTGATAAAATGTGGATTTTTTTACTGTGACCTAATGGAGCCGCCTGCTCGTGGGGGGACACATCATGGCGATGGAGAAGCTGTGGCCATGGCAGCGCTCAATACGCCGGTGACGGGACGGTACAAGGCAGCGGCTGCTTCTCACCAGACGAGCGGTGGTAAGCAGAGCCTCGCGTGGGTCGAATGAGGGGCGTGGCGGCACTAACGATGCTGCAAACGTCACGGTAGCGTATCGGAGCATCGTGCTGGCAGAGAAGCGCCGCCGGGGCAACGAGCTGGCGGCACAGGACATAAAATCCAGTATGTAGAGCTGTATGATCCTCGTTCCGTTGGGAAATCGGTTGCTTAGTGTGCGTTCATGGCTTATTCTCATAGCACTGCATCACGAGACATTGGACGCATTACGACAGAAGGCCCTGGAGCTGCAACACGACAAGTGGATGTACGATGACGTTCGCATCTGAAGACATAGCACAAAGATATCAACGCAATACCTTGATTCTCAATTACTGGAGCTACTCCACGGTCGGACCTTTGCAGGTTTGAACGCGTTCTCGCGGCAAGAAACTTAGAGGAGGTTGCGCTTCTGGAACTCTTCAAGCATGGTCGAGCCGAGACGAGCTGGCGAGCGCGTGACGGCAACACCGGCATCCTGGAGAGCGGCGAACTTGCCCTCGGCAGTACCCTTGCCGCCCGAGACGATAGCACCAGCGTGGCCCATGCGGCGGCCTGGTGGCGCCGTGATACCGGCAATGAAACTGACCACTGGCTTGTTCGGGTCACCGTGCTCCTTGAGCCACTCGGCGGCCTCCTCCTCGGCCGAACCACCGATCTCACCAATCATGATGATACCCTCAGTCTCTGGGTCGTTGGTGAATCGCTCGAGGCAGTCAATGAAGTTGGTGCCGTTGAATGGGTCACCACCGATACCAATGACTGTCGACTGGCCGAGACCAGCGGCGGTCGTCTGAGCGACGGCCTCGTAGGTCAGGGTACCCGAGCGCGACACGATACCGATCTTGCCCTTGGTGTGAATGTAGCCAGGCATGATACCCATCTTGCACTCACCAGGCTTGATGATACCCGGGCAGTTCGGGCCGATGAGGCGCGTCTTGTTCTGCTGACGCAAGTGCCACTTGACCTTGACCATGTCCTGCTGTGGGATACCCTCCGTAATGGCAACCACGAGCGGGATCTCCGCCTCAATGGCGTCGATGATGGCCTGCGCGCAGAACGGTGGTGGCACGTAGATGACCGACGCGTCGGCGTTCGTCTCCTTCTTGGCCTCCGCGACCGTGTTGAACACTGGCAGACCGAGGTGCGTGCTGCCGCCCTTCTTTGGCGTCACACCACCCACCATGTTGGTGCCATAGGCGATGGCCTGCTCCGAGTGGAACGTACCCTGTTCAAATACGCGTCATGAGCCTTCGCCTTCTTGGATCGCCGGAACGTGCACGTGTGCGTACCTGCTTGCCCGTGAAGCCCTGGCAGATGACCTTGGTGTCCTTGTTGATCCAGACCTTGGCAGACGCGGACATGGCGCGCGTGGCCTGCGCCACGCCGCTGATCGTCGACTTGGACGTACGCGCGAACATCTCTGCGCTCTCTCGCTGGCTGACGACTGAGAACGAGCGGCGAGCAGCTACGCCCAGGGGGGATCGCGCCGTCAAACCATCGCGGTTGGATTGGAGCCACAGGTGGGGCGCTATTTCAGCCAATCCAAGATCCTGCTGGACTTGAAGTCGTATATCATTGGATAGAATACACAAGATTCAAAGGACATATTTTCAACCAATCCGAGAGACGAGTTGAAGGGTGCGGAACCGGCACGGCAACTTGGATCAAAACAAGTGGAAAAAGTAGTAGTAGTAGTAGTAGTAGTAGTAGTAGTAGTAGTAGTAGTAGTAGTAGTATTGAGCCCAGTTCTAATACTTTCAACTGCATTCTCCATCTACAGCGTCGCGGTCACTGCCTGATCAATAGTGGCTGTTGCGGATGACACGATCAGAGCTGTTTTGGATGCGAACAACTTCGTTTGGAATCTCGTGATGCATCCAGAGCCGAAGGAGGCGGTCGCGTCGTTCTTCGTTCAGATACAGCGGTCGGCCCTTGTTCAGCTCTCGATTGCGCTCGCCAAACTCCTCGCCATACTCGTCCACATACAGACTCCCAACATAAGCGGCAAGCTTCCAGTACACAAGCAGCACGGCACCTTCCAGTACAAGCAGGAACATGCAACTTCCACGACCGCACTTCCGCGCGTGCACAGTGCAGGCCCCTGGGTTGCTCTCCTCGGGATATCCTTTGTCATGGTGAATCGATGGGCACGTGCTTGCTGCACAGAGCAGCATACCGCACACGAGGCACACAGCCGGACGAGCTGGAAATTGGTTACAGGATGCACACTTGCGCTTGGCCAGTTCGGCGTAAAACTTGACGTAAGCACGTGGTAGAGATCGAAGATACCGCGTGCGGTTCGATCCAGACGCGAAGACCGACATGGACGTGTGGACTGTGTTCAAATCCCGTCCTAGCACTCGTGCATAGTCAAGCTTGTGTGCCACAACCTTGTCCATGTTGACATTCGTGAACCACTGCTGCAAGATCCCGTGCTTGTCACTCATTTCATCGTAAGCCGCCTTGAAGCGATTCACCCAACGAGCTATCACGGGGCGCAACTCAGCCGAATCACCCCACAGACTGTCTATCTTGATAAAACCGAAGCTATCCACGTCCTGGGTGTCGACAAACACGGGTTTGAAAGTGTGCTTTGACGCCAGGGACTGTTGCTTGCTCATCCGAAAGCGTGATTTCAACAGGAACGTTGTAACTTTGAGCATCGGCACAACTTCTGTCGCGACAATGTTGAGCATGTTCATCGGATCTTCCACTACGTCCCCAACCAAGCTTCCTATGCCATCTCCACAGTGTTCGAGCACCTCCTTCCTTAATTGTTCAATCAAGAGTGCCGCACTCGTCGCCGATCCGTTGGGCCCGCCAACAAGAGTAGCGACAAAGAAGTTGACATTTTCATCGGAGAAGGCGAGTTCGTTGGCCATGTTGTCGGAAAAGTCTTCGTTGCGAGTAGTTGAGAACCACAACAAGCTCTGCACGAGTCGTGCCAACACGATGAGTCGCCCAAAGTAGATAGCTTCCTCTTCGCTTTCAGCGAGAAGGACACCTTTAACTAGAACGCTCCCCAATTGGCTCAACAACAGCGGCTTTGTTGGCCATCGCACCTTACCCCATTGGCTCTGCTTGCGAGTCTGAGTCTGCGTGCTCGGGTGTTCGTCTTCAAGCACAATCGTTCCATCGCGCAGAATTTCAGACCCGCCATAGTACAGCAAATGTGAGATCTGGCGATGTGTCGATGCTGCGGAACAGATCGGGCGAGCACCTGCACGCACAGGCTTTGAGACTTGGTGCAACATCAGAGGAAGAAAACGCATGGCCTCTAGAAAGCGCTGCTCAGGTCGCAGTTGGTCTCGCTCAGGTGTGCCCAAGAATGTGCACAGAAGTGTGTGGAAAAGAGCCAAACATCCCGACGATGTGTAGCGATCTGGACGGGATTTCTGTGTCGCACCACACGCGACCTTGTGGATAGCCATACACAATGATGACAATCCATCCTCTACCCAGGCTTTCACGCGGGGAGAAAGGTCTGGAATGCTCGAAGTAGCTTCAACCACATTCGACACTTCGAGAGGACGCTCAGGTTTTTGTTCCAGCTCGGCACCCATCGTTTCATCACCATCTCCGACTTCTTCTTGTCCAATTCCCCGCAGCCATTTTAACAAATCACTTTCAGAAAATGCAGTCAATGTTGGAGTCTCAACTCGTGCTTCAAGCTGATGCAGTTCGTCCGTCGTCGTGGGAATCAGCACGTTGGATATTGACTTGCAAAGTGGGCAAAGGAACTCCTTCTTGGTGACATCAACAGCATTAAGCGCATGACGGTGGTGGCCACCAGTGATCGCTCGTTGAAACTGCGAGGCGTGATATGATTCCCAGCACGTATGATGCACTGAGTGGCCACAGAGGCGCACATGTACTGGTACATCCTCGCCTAGATGCATCTCATCCATCGGAGTGCTCAAGAATCGCCCGTGGTTGCCTCCATTGACACGAGAGAAAACTGGAGAGCATTGCGCAAAGCCGACGTAGCACATGAAGCTGTTTTCAGATGTTGTCGAATGGCACATTGCACACTCTGGCTGAGAGGATTCGCTCTCCGCCTCGTCATCCATTGTTACGTCTCCAGTCGAAGCATGACTGCTACTGAGGTCGCCATTTGTCACTATAGACTCGCGCTTTTCAGCGCCTGTACTTGAATCACTTTGTGCTTCTGTCTTTTCAGATTCCTCGTCATCTTCGCCACCAGCTCCGGCCATCATCAGCTTCATCTGCTCCGCAAACGCCGCCTGCCGCTGCTGCATCTGCTGAATAGCCCGCATTTGTGCCTCTTTTCGACGCTTGGCTAATAACGCCTTCCGGTCTTCCTCTTCTCGAGATGCACGGCGGGTCATGCGGTGTTGTTCTACTACGGAGTGACACGTGGTATCGATGCGGGCAAGTCGATGGACAAGCCAATCCACGGCGCGACCAATCTCATGCTTCTGATCACCGTCAAGATTAACGGTATTACTTCCACTGCCCCCAGGTAGCCATGGATTCAGCCTCAGTAATAGTTGTACGGCAGAGACACGCGGTTCAGTAACCGAGTAGAGACTCGGTTGGTCGCTCGTCACCCACAATAAGAAGTCATCAACCATTTGTGCGGCCTGCTCTCGGAATTGTTGGTCTGCCTCCGACGCAACTGGTGTCGTTTGGATGTATCGAATGTCCTCAACGACGTATAATTGCAGAGTGAAAAGGTGAACAGCCCGCGAAAGCACATTTAAGCTGCTGTGCGAGTCAGTCGATGCTCGCCACAGAGCCTCGTATACAATTCTTCGCGCATGCTCATGTAGTATTGCCAACCGTGATACTCGGAATCCCGGAGCACAGGGTAGCATACTCTTCACGAGAGGGAAGTCGAGCCAAGTCGAGTGGGTGACATCCCCAGCTAATGTGACATCTTCATGCTGCTGCTCTTTCGCTTTCGACAGTCTCATGCGGTGCTGGAACCAGTTTTCATGTGCAGCTTCATGCTGCTTACGCGTTAAGTGAACAAATGTCGGCAAATATTCAGCATATAACTCAGGCTTCAGTCGATATTGAACCTTGCCGCCTCCCGTTGACGACGAGACGTCACTGCCACGACCGAATGAGCCACCTCCACTGGACCCAGGACCTGACGCACCACCGGCATTCGTGTCAATACAGACTTCTCGCACAATTTGGTCCAGCACTGGCGCTGTCGAAAAGTTCCCTGTGAAGAGATTTTCATGAGCAACAAAAAACTCGGTCGTGATCTTGGCGAGATCGCTGTGTGCGCATGGACCAACGATCAGTCGTTGCACAATCTCTCGTCTCAAGAACGGGAGCAGCGATCGCAAGGGATCTTCCGAAACAACACGTGGTGGAAGTTCGGACGCAAACTGACAGATAAGCGTGATACACTCGCCTACCATCAGTTCCGTCTCACGCACATCAGTGTTCGACACATCGTACCACTGCGCAATATTGAAACGATTGACAACAGAGCTCATCATCCAGTCAATTCCAAGTAGTTGGAATCCGAACTGTACAACCAAGAGATCAAGATCCCGGAACCTTAAGCAAAACGGCGGTTCCCCATAGTTCATGCTATGATTTAGAACGGACAGGCCGTTGCGGACCCAAAGTCCCGAGTGAACTTCGGCGTCCCACACAATGGCTTGCAGAACTGGTTCAATAAGGTTGACACGATGCCAAAATCCAATGGGATGGTCTGCACTATATATCCATGGAGAATCTGGCGAAGAATCCCCATTGCTGCGAACGAGACCATAGAATATTTCAAGTCCTCGAGGCGAGTCACACATTGTACGGATCAGTTGTGCCAGTGTGCGATGAAGCGGGAAATGGCACGATATCGGCAGATCGACAGGGTTTGGACCAAGTGGTTTACCAACTTGGAAGTCTGGACTCGACAGTGGGGGGAAGTACATGCCAGTCGATGCCAACCAAAAGTAGTACGCCTCCAGCATGGTTTGTGTCAATTTCGTGATTAGCGCTTCTTGCTGGCTGCTCGACGACCTGCCGTCGTGCATGTGCTTGAATACATTCGAGATTATCCACAAGAATACATCAGATGCTGTCGACACGAACTCCACCGTGACAACCCATGCCCGAGACTCAACCTCAACATGGTCACCAAACCTTCTCACTTCTGCGCACACACCTTGTACATAGGACAGGTATAAAAGAAAATCTGCGAGCCGAGATCCATTTTTCTCCAACACAAACAACTCGGACGTGCCTTCAATCTGAAGTGCGTATCTCAAATCGAGGAGTCCCGACATATACCTTCGGTGTGAAAACACGGGAGATGACATATCAAGGTCAAAACGGCCAGGAAGTTCGGTGTTCGGTGACAGAGACAAGAAAACAGACAACGGACGCTCCTTCTGCTCCACCTTCAAACCAGCCGCAAAAGCTTCAACTTGTAGGGCGTGCAAATCCACATCACTCAGTGTTGTGCTTCCCCGGCTCATCGCTTGTTGAACACCGTAAGCAAATAAGTCCCAAATACTTACAGACTTGGTCGACGTCGTTGCAATCAGTGTCAAAATAGCCTCCTGAAACGCTGCTCGATCGTCAAATGCTGCCGCAGATAGCAACGTTCTTTTCGGTTTTCGACGCAAGGTCTCCAAAACGGAGGCAACAAGTACCTCCAGAAGTTCGTGATCTCCCACAAGTAAGCGAACAAAGCTTGCTCTGTTGAAGAATTGGACACTGAACGTCAAGATCGTAGCACTCGAACTCCCCACGCCCTGGAAAAACTCGCGGTACAGTTGACGATAACATCGCGTGAATGCCACGGCAAAGGCTTTCTTGAACACAGGATCGGCGAGCAGGGACATGAGCAAACTGTGCAGTGCATCACTCTCGTGCTTGGGCAGTAACGAATCCGCCATGATGACGGCCCTCAGCACAGGGAACTCGTCCTCACCATGGTGGTCATCAAATTGGGCGTCAGCAATAGCTTGGTCACAAGTGTGGGCAATGAATTGCTCACATATCAACCGGCACAACCCATCAGAGAGGTTTGCCATGGAAACGATCCATTGCATCAGTGTGCTCACAACCGGGGTCTTTGCCTTGTAGTCACTCGACACAATTGACGTGACTAACCCGTGCCTAGCCATAGCTTCTGCCACTTCCAACGCCTCTTCTCGGGTCGCTCGTGATCGCACCACGCTTTGCTTTTGTGATGTGGCCTCTCCGACGATTTTTAGCGTCTGGTACTGCAGCACCGACGGAAGTCAGCGCTTCTCTAGACTCTCCTCTTCTCATGAAATACGTACACTGATCGCTGGTAGCGCTCGTGTCAAAGCTGTCGCAAACTCTTGGGAGCTTTGCATTTCATTGTAATGCACGAGGACCGAGTAGCGGCTTTCCTGGGGATCGGTCAAGAGTTTGGTCCGCACACGGTCGATGTCGGCAACTGTGATGACTGGCAGGCGGCGGCCTTCTGTGATCGTCCTCAGTACGAGCGAGAGCACCTCGCTCAAGCACGCGCGCGCAGTTGCCACGAGTTCTTGACTAAAGAACCGCAGCGGATCAGCGTCTTGAGCACCCTGCGGTATCGCAAATCGTTAGCATTCTTCATCACAAGTGTCTCCAGCCACCAGCACAATAGCCTGTGTGGTCACGTACGCGGTGCTGTGTACAAAAGCCGTCCGACGCCCAGGCCTCGGTGTCGCCGCAGTCGCAACAGCCACCACTGTGCGTATAGTAGAAGAACACCTCATGGTTCTCGTGGTCGCTCGAGATGAAGCACTCGTTGCACATCACGCACGTCTCATCGACTTGGCACACCTTACAGTTCCACGCGATGTCGCCCGGCTTGAACTCGTACGCGCACATGCGCTTGGGCAGGCCCTGGAGGCTCTCGAGCGACGCGTCGTCCAAGACACAGGCCCGCAGCTCCTGCAGTTTGCGTCGCTCCCATTCTTCATGGTCGCGGTCGCCCCACGCGTCGGCCGCGAGCATCTCGCGCAGTAATGTCCGCACGCGCTGCAGACGTGCGTCCACTGTATGCACGTGGTGCGCTTCGTCGTCGATCTGAGGCAGTACCGAAGCGGCCATTTCGGTGTCGATTTCCGCCGCTTCTAGCACGCTCTGCCCGGCACGCAGCGGCTCGTTCGACGCGCCGTGCGTCGCGCTATCCACTGGCAGACCACTCTGCATGCGTACCGCTCTCGGGCGTCTACTGCACGCGCTTCAAGTTGCGTCGCTGCGCTCGGATCCCGCCGAGCCACCTCGCCAGACACGTCGGTCGACGGCGTCGACGATGCGCGTGAGGGTGGAAATGGTGCGGGACGGGAAAGTCGGGGCAGGTGTTCCGAACGGTCCCGAACACAACGCATTTCAACAAGGGATCTTTCCGAAAACACGGTCCATTCAACAACCTGGGATACCAAAACACGGTGCAATGGACATGGATACACTTGGGCGAAGAAGAAGTATTGATATAATTGAGTTGAGCCAAATGGGCTGATGCAAAAGTGACGACATGTATTCAGCGGCCGTAGAGCCATTGACTACGAGACGCTACTTAGCTACTTCTTCTTGCCCTTGGTCTCGGCCTTGGCGGCCTTGGTCTTGAGCTCCTGGAGGCTCTTCTCGACGCGATGATAGGCCGAAGCGAGCTCCTCGTTCTTGGCGGTGAGCTCGGCCAGCTTCATCTTGCTATCGATGAGCTCGCCCTGGAAGTAGTCATTCTCTTGCTGGAGCTCGGCTACGCGCTTCTTCATCTCCTGCTCCAGCGCTTCTTTCTCTCGCAGCTGCTGCTCGATGCGCGACTGTGCGTCTTCTTTCTCCATCGTGAGACCTCCGACCTGTTGAGCGTGCACGCGCTGCTGGTTCTCGAGCGCCTGCTTCAGCGATACGGTGCACTCGTGTAGTTCTTCTTCTGCTTGTTGCTTGGATGCGCGTAGCTCCTCCAGCTCGAGACGTAGTTGCGCGGTCTCCTGCTTGAGCTCTTCGACCTGGCGCTGTAGCTCTGCCTCGCGCTCCTCACCACTAGCTTCTGTGCGCGCCAGCTTCTCTTCTAACTCGTCGACACGCGACTGCAGCTCTTGATTCTGTAGCTTCAAATCGTCCCATCGACCTTGCAGCTCTTGGTTCTTGGCGATCGCAGCGGCAGCTGCGGCTGCACTGGACGCGAGCTCGACATCACGCAGTCGTTCGAGTTCCACTTGCGTACTTTGTAGCTTCTCCGAGATCTCCCGTACTTGGTCTCGCAGCTCGTCAATCGTCAGCTGGGCGCTCTCGATCTCGTGCTTCGCTCGCTCACTCGCTTCGTGCGCGTCCTGCAATTTCTCCGTCATGTCTTCGTTCGAGTCCTTCAAGTGCCCAATCGCTTCTTGGGCTTCCTGCATGTCCTTCTGGGCGCGGCTCTGAGTTGATTCAGCTTCGCTCAACCGCTCCGCGAGTGCAGCCTTCTCGCTCTTGAGCTGCGTCACGATCTGGTCCAAGTGACTCAGTTGTTGCACGAGCTTCTCGTTCTCCGCTCGCACTTCTGTCGACTCGGCTCGCAAGCGGCGGTCGACTTCTTCCTGTTCTCCTTCTACTTCATTGTTCCGTCGCAGTCGACTCTCCTGCTCTTCAATACGTTGTCTCTGTGAGGCATTTTCCTCCTCGAGAGTGTGCACCTTGGTCTCAACCGATTTAAGTTCTGCTGTGAGTTGCTCCTTGAGTTTCTTCAGATCACCAATCACGTGCTGCTGCTGTTCGCGCTCCGACATCATCGTCCGTAGCGTTGTTTTGAGCTCATTGATCTCCGCGAAAAGTATCTGCGCGTCCTGAGCATCGACAAACTCGTCGGCGGACGAGGC
>KE464261.1:0-12665 GCA_000387445.2 Pythium aphanidermatum DAOM BR444 | reverse complement strand
ATCTCATGTATCTTATTGACCGTGATCGGAAGTAGGGGGAAGAGTCAGAAGCTTCTCCTGCTCTGCCTCCTGTAGTCGTTCCTTGAGCTCCTGTAGCTCACGTTCGAGGTCGCTCTTGGTGGTCTCCAATGCATCTCGCTCTTCTTTCAACGTCATATACTTGATAAAGTCGACTCGCATGCTACCGTCCTCATCTTTCAGTGTCTTGCTTTCGCTCGTACCCTCGCCCTGCTGCCACTCCTGCAGTTGGTTCTCCAACTCTTCTTTCTCTAGCTGCAATCTCTGAATGAGCTGCTCTTTCTCGCCGACTTTCTTCTCCATCTTGACATTCTCACTTTCACTCTGACGCAATTGCTCCTCAAGATCTTGCACCGAACGTAGCAGTTCTTGGTGTTTACTTCGAAGATTATAGAGTTCCACCGCGTCATTCTGGTCTCCGGTCGGGTATGCACCTCGGATGCCTTCCGACTTGCCATCACTTCCTGTTGGAGACGTGATCCCACCGCTGTGTTGCTGGGATCGGCTATGGCGGCTAGCACTTGCCATGGATGCTCGCGAGCTCTTGCTCTCTAACGTAATGACCGACATATCACTTCGACTGCCATCGAACGAGATTTCGTCTGCGTTCGAGCCCTCCGGCTCCCCTGGCGGACGTTGTCCTTTGCTTGTCGCCTTCGAGCATATTGCGGTGAGTGAAAGTGATGCCCGGGGATCCTGGCACTTGACTGCCGGCACCATGAGACTTTCTTTCGATGCATCCTTGTTGCTCTGCACAAGCTCTGCGAGATTAAACTCGAAGGATGCGATCTGATGGTCTGTTCGTGTATCGAAGACGTGCACGTCAAAGACCTTGGCTTGGTACAACCCCGTCTTCGCCAAATAGAGTGTGCACGTAAACGGCAAAATGTCTCCCCAAACGACTTCTTTCTTGTCAGCCAGGTAGCAAGCGCACTTGGTCATGACTTTCTTCTTGTGCCGCGTGATGACAGCGCAAAGTTCCGCCCCATCATACGAAGCCGGTAAGTGGGCGCTCATGCGGTGAATCACCAGCTGCACCTTGTACCCTGTGGCCGTCTTGTTCGTCCGCCGTGCGACCTGAATGAGGTGATTCATCGCGCCGTCTTGTCCTTCGGTGCTGCTAGTAGTAGGTCGATAGTCCCTCGAGGCTCAGTAGAACCACCAACTCCTCCGTGATGAGAGGTATGGAAAGCGTTGGCCTGTCGGTGAATACACTCTTTCACCGGGTGTGACGCAGCGGAATGGACCCTCGAAGGCGCGTGGAGGTTCGCGGGAACTCAGCAGTAATCACGTTGAGGCCAAGTGCGGCAGATGTGGGAGGTGAGAATGCTGAGCAAGGATCACGCGACAAACCAGCCAGGGCTACCGTCCCTCCCGTGACGGAGAGAGACGCGAAACGTAGCTGAGCTGCTGTTGCTAGTGGCTCGCTGGGCCGGAAAATAGCGAGAACCGCGTCCCATAGCTGCCATGCGATGTGTGGTGGTGAGGTCGTTACAGGGTGCTACGAATAGATAAAGCTGAAACTTGAAGAACTTGAATTTACTCGAGAATAATCACGATTTCTAGCTGCTTCCTTGGGTCCATAAGCATGTTCGGCTGGTAGTTTAGAGAGATTCAAGAATGAAAAAAAGAAGGCGAAGATCAGGCGAGTTGAAAGAGGTCATTATCATACGCAGTAGGATATCAAGAGTTCGCTAGTGGATCTAGTAGCCCATCCGCTTCTTCCGCTCAATGGCGTCGTAGGCGAGAGACCACATGTTCTTGACCGTCTCGTAGTCTTCACTCGCGAACTTGGCCGCAACAAAGCGAAGTGATGGCACCGTAAGCGAGAAGTAGTGTAGATTGCCGTAGCCCTTGTAGATCTTGGTCTTGATAGGCGAGATCTTATGGTCACGGCAGAGTCGGAAGGACTGGATTTGCGTGTGCACCGCTCGTTTCTCGTACAGCGAGATCACACACTACGGAATCGTCCGCGTTAGATTAGGGAACGAACGCATGATCGATGACAGAGAGAGATACTCACCTCATGATAGGCAGCTCGGGACACAAAGAGCTGAAGCACATCAAGCTTGGCGCCTCCGTAGGCAAAGTATTTGGGCGTCCATGTTGCATTGCCGGATGTCAAGTTGCCAACACTAAATGTGCCATCTGAAAGCAAAGTACAGTGTCAAAAATGAACTACAGAGAGTCCAGCCAAACTGACTAGGGATCAACTTACTGGATATTCTTGTGAGGATGTTGCCCTGTGTCGTGTCCTTGTTGACTGTACCGCGCTTGAAGCGAATCTTCATTGGTCGTGGAGCCGTCTTGATGAGGTCCAGGACGTTCGTGTACGAATCGTTGGCGACACTGCGGCAGTTAATAGCGAGCACAGAGCTGCCTACCGACACTCCAACGCGGTCGGCTGCCCCGTTCTCCACTACCAGCTTGACAACTGCGATCTCTTGCCTCTTTTCGTCTCGCTTACCACTCCAGACGTCCACGCGTTCCATTAAGACGCCAAGCTTCCGGCCGTGCTCAAAAGTTACATCGTACTCGTTTGGCCCACAAGCGTCTGGCACAGTATCGGCGTCTTCTTCTTGTGACTCAGCCTTTTGACCCCAGCTACTAGTGCGGTCGTTCGAAGGCGGAGAAAAGAAGTCATCGTCGAGGTTCGACACGGTCTGACCCGCAAACGCGTCCCCAGTCTGGTCCGAGAAGAACGGCGAGTCATCGAACGGTGTGGACGCTGTTGATGCGGACGCACTTGAGCTCGGCTGCGTTTGGGCCGAAGGAGTCATGCTCTTCAGTGAGATCTTGTTTCCTGTATTGTTGGCGTTCTGGAAGGCGTTCGTATCGAAACTGAGCTGATTGCGGGTCGCGTCCTGTGTCTGACGCTGCTGTCTCTGACGTTCAGCGAGAGCCCCACTTCCTGTTCGGTCCGTCGTCTGTGCGTCGTAAGTTGGCGCACGTGGCGTGTTTTCACGAGGACTGAACGGATCAAAGTCCATGACAGTGGACGACTGAGGCTGGAGTGGGGCGGGCTTGGGAATACCAGGCGCGGTTGCACCAAAGCCCAAAGATTGGGTTGGCATTGGTGCAGTGGCGAATGGGTCGGCTGGCTTGGGTTGCAGCAGGTTCTTGATGCTGTCGTACATGACTGGCTGAGCACCAAACGGGTTTGCGGTACCGGGAGGTGCTTGTGCGGCAGGCGTGCCAAAAGGGTTCGCCGGTGGCAGTTGCATCTGCTGAGGAGCCATGCCGAGACCACCGAACGATGGGGCTCCAGGTTGAGTCATGAACGCTGCGCCAGAAGTGGGGTACATCTTGGGTGGTTGCTGTTGCTGCATGTTCATGGTCTGCAGTGGCGGGCCACCCATCATACCAAAGAGGTTGCTTGAGTTCATCCCAGGCTGCTGGCCGAACGGTGCTGCCGGTGGGATCCCACCAAACTGGTTGAATGGACCGGCAGCTGGTGCGGCAAGAGGCATGGGCGTCGGCACCGTTGCGAAGCTCCCAGTCGTGGCTGCAGCTTTCTGCTTGTTAATCGGATCGAACGCAGCAAATGGGTCGTTCATTGTCAGCGGGAGGTACTAGGTTCCGACTTCAACAGAAGAGAAATGAAGCCACGCGCTAGTCATCGGGTTTGGCGTGAGAAGAACACGCGACGGCGTCCCATGTGAGCACAGAGGCAAAGATAGACACCTCATTCATGCGAGAAGATGAGGGAAAGAGGAAACTACCGCGTACGTAGATTCGGCGTTTATTCGGCAGAGAAGAAAGAATATATAGCGCATCAACCGACGCGTCGACGCCACAGACAAGCTCACAGAGCAGTCGTTAGAGCACGCGTACGGGACCGTGCACGAAGAAGTGCTGTTTGGAAGAGAGATGAATAGGAGAATTATGCTTACAAGTTAGATCGGTCTTAAGCAAAGGTGTTCCTGATGAGCTGGAAGATCTACCACCCAAAGTCTAGAGTGGCAGGCGGAGCTGAAGCACCACCAGACGCTGTACGCGATCCGCTGAGGTTACCACTGCTCAGCTGACGAGCAGACCCGGTGCCTCCATTGAGCTTGTGGTCGAAATCGGCGTCACTATCGCTCAAGATCGTGCTGCCATCGTCGAAAGCCGACGTCGCCGGAGCTGGCGGCGCCTTGGAGCCTTGGCTGTTCGATCGTGAGTTTGTGCGACTTGACTTTCCACCTGATGAAGTGGCTACAGGGGCTCCAAAAGGATCCGCTTCTTGGAACACTGTCTTCCCTGCTGCGAAGTCCTCGAGCGATGGAGCACGTGTCTCCCGCTCTTGATGGCTTGGTGACTTGGACGTAGTTGGAGCCATGTCCTTGAGAGAAATTCGAGGAGCCCCTGTGGATGCGAATGCATTGGCATTGATTCCGAGCTGTTGTCGCTGTGCCTCCTGGGTCTTGCGCCGTCCGTTGAGGCGATCAGCAAGGGCACTGGACTTTGCTCCTCCAGACGAAGTCCCACTCGTGGATCCCGCTGGGGCTTGAGCTGATGACTCGCCTGGGAACTCAAATCCAGCCAACGTGATTGGTGGTGCGGATACCGGAACAGCAGGAGGCGCCGGGCCTCCAAAAGGATCAACTGCTGGTGCTGAACCAAAAGGGGACGGTGCTGGGGTCTCTGTGGATGTCGGCGATGTCACGCTTACACTGTCGGCCTTGGCACCACCGAGGTTCTCCAAGAAGTCCATCGAAGTGTCGTCGCGCATAGCTCCTGCTGGCTTGGGCTTCTGTGCAAGCAGGTTCTTGATGTTATCATACATGATTGGAGCTGCCTGTTGAGCTTGCGGAGGCATCAGACCACCCATTCCAGGTCCCATTCCAGGACCTCCCATGCCCATTCCAGGTCCCATTCCAGGACCTCCCATGCCCATTCCAGGTCCCATTCCAAGACCTCCCATGCCCATTCCTGGGACTCCCATACCTGGAGCCCCCATACCAGGCATCCCCATAGGCGGTACCCCCATGCCCATACCCATGCCTGGCATTCCCATCGGCTGCATGCCCATACCGGCACCTCCAGGTGGAGCCCCGAAGCCACTGGGCAGAGCATGGAGCGGGGCCACCGGGGCTACGGGTGGAGGTGCGTAGCTTGGCGCTGACTTGGGCTTGTCGATCGGGTTGAGCATGGCGAACGGGTCGTTCATCGTGGCTGAAGAAGCGCTGCAAGTGTCAAAGTGGCGCAGGATCTCGAAATGGCGTGGCAGTGCCGAGCCTGCATCGGCCAAAGATGGCTACGCGGCCGTATCTAGTGCAGCCATGTCAGCGAGGCATATAAATATCATCGCGAGGCGTCCCATGTCGGGTGATGCCTCTGGCAAGCGGCTGTGCACATGGCGCGCCGTCAGTCATCGCTATTTATTCATCCATCAGCTCTGCTGGCTCTCTGGCACCATTACTCAACGGCTCACTCGCGTCGTTTCAGGGTCGGTGGGACCCAAATTAAATATTGCGCAGCGACCCAAAACACGCTCCATATGGAACCAGCACCTCCCAAGCACCATCTGCCATCTGGTTTGACCTCCCACTCTATGGCGTCGGGTGGATGATCCAGTGTCCATACAATCCACGTGTCACTTTTGCTCGCGTCAGTCGAGGGACTAGGGGCAGATATTCCCTGTCATATCAAATGAAGTCGACTTCATTCAATAGATACACTCCACTTCCAGTATACCGTACAAACCTTTTGAATCCGATATCTACCCACGATATTATCTAATTTGGGCGTGCGGCGTCTCTGTAGCTCTTCGTCTGTCGTTGGGCCCATCTCACTTGGCCGCAGATGATGATCTCGTGTCGCTGCCCGCATGCCATGGCGCCGCTCCTCCCTTCCCTTCTCTTCTCTTCACGGACGGCGGCGCTGTATGCTCCGCTGCTGTGCATTTCGCGACTGCACGACGCCCAGAAGCAGCATCTGGACGCGGCCGCCGCAGCCACATCGCCCAGTACATCGTGTCGCGACACGCTCGCCCCCGCCCCCATCAACTTGATCATCCCAGTCAAGTCGCTCACGAGCCGACGGCAGTAGTGAGCATTGACCTCCGTGTCTCGCGTAGTCGAGCCATTCCGCCTGCAGACCCGCCGCCCCGCACGCGTCGTGCCCCGTTCATGAGTGAAGGCACCACGCTGTCCTTCGAGTCGAGCGCTCCGGTCTCCCACGTACGCTCCAGCATCGGTTCGGTGCGTAAGATGGCGCCAACCAACCGCAACAGCATCCCCGAGGACGACCGCGACCGCGATCGTCGTCACAGTGGCAGTATGGCCAGGAGAGACTCCGCCAACGGCACGACGACGGCTTCTCGTGCCACTCGCACGTCACTGTCGCGCGTCGACACCGTCAAGTCACCCATGGCTCCAGCCGCGAGGAACCATCAGAGCGCGAAGTTGACGGCCATGGCGCGCATGGAGCAGCGTGGCGGCAGCAGCACCAACATCGGCGGCACCGGGACGGCAGGCAGCACCGCCGGCTCGACCACGGCCAGCACCACGAGCGCCACCGAGTCGTTCACCATGCGTCACTCGCACTACAAGGAAGGCATTCGACTCGCCGAGATGGGCGACTGGCCCGTGCTCATGCGCCGCCTGCCCGAAGAGCCGCAGCTCGCGCGCCACAAGGACCACCACGGCATGCTGCCGCTCCACTGGGCGTGCACGGAAGACGACGCCGGCCCAGCCGTTGTGGCCGCCTTGCTGGACGCATTCCCGGAGGGCGTGCTCACACGCAATAACGCCCAGTATCTACCTATCCACATCGCTGTGCGCGCTAACCTCCCGCTTGATACCATCCGTCTGCTGTGTGAAGCCCGCCCCAGCTCTCTCTTAGAGGAGACGCCATTGGGCAAGACCCCATTGATGCTCGCGATCGAGTCCAATATTAATCCGGACACGATCAACCTGCTGCGTCGTATCCAGCACAACTACGAAGATCCGAGTGAGGACAACGACGACGACCGTACGATCGAAGACGCCAAGCGCGAGATCGAAGTGCAGAGCCACTTGCTGCGCGAGAGCATGATGCTCGCATCCAGTGGCGCGCTCCGCTCGCACAGCAACGCTGGCTCGACACTCAGCGTCGGACGTCTCCAGAGTAACTCGGTGCTCGGCAGCTTCCCTTCTGAGGCCCGCTCCAGCACGCACTGGACGAGAGAGAACAACCTCAGCAGCCATAGCAACCACAGCCACCACAGCAACTTTGGCAACGGCAGCCGCCCTCAATTGCCGCCATCGACGACCGGCAGCTCCCAAAGCGGCAGCAGCACGCAGTCGAGCGCTGTTGTACGCTACATGGACACGCTCATGCGGGAGCGGGCGGCCACGGCCATGATCGACGAAGAGAGCGATGCGTCGGTGTCCGGCCATGGCGTTGGCGACGACGAGACTACGACCCAACAGAGCCACTCGACGCAGAGTCAGAACCAGCCAGCCACGCGCAACACGCATGTGTTCCCTGCGTCCACGAGCTTACCGTCGCGTCCGACGCACCTGCGTGCGACTGAAGGTGATCTCTCCAACTTTAACAGCGGTGTCTGTGGAGTGTGTTACAAGAAGTTTTCCATGTTCCGCAAGAAGTACCAGTGCAAGAGCTGCTGGATGGTCGTGTGCAAGAAGCACGTGGCCGCCAAGGTCGACCTCCCGGGCCAAACCAAGAAGCGCTCGGTGTGTGCCGACTGCTACATCCTGCACCGCGACGGCAACAACGTGCTCCCGTCCGTGCCGTCGTCGTCTCACTCGAACTCGACGTTCAGTAACACCCACACGGGCACATACAACCTCAGTAGCACGGCCATTGTCCCCACTCGCAACACACGTGCCGAGTCGACACCTGGTCTGTACAAGCCACCTAACAACCAGAACAACCAGAACAATGCTGGCCGCATCTCGGCGCTCAGTACTGCGTCCGACATGCGCCACACCATGGCGACCGTGCCATCTTCGTCCAGTCGTCCATCGACTGTGCGCTTCGCGCCCACGAGTGATGAGATTGACAACAACCAATCGCTCGTACAGAAGCCGCAGCGTGGCTCCGTACTCGACCGCTTTGGCAGCGACACGACGGCGAGCTTGACGGAAACCGACCGCAACTCGTCCGAGGTCGCGACCCTGCATCACCGCATTGGTACGCTCGAAGACCAGAACAAGATGCTGCTCAGTCGTCTCGCCGACCAGGAGAAGCAGTACGACGACTGTATGTTGCTTCTCACGCAGACCATGACGCGTGTCGCCGAGATCGAGATGCGCGTGCCGGGCCTGCGACTTGCCGCGGGCTCCGAGCGCGAGTCGGAAGCCGAGCTGAACCCGGCGTCGTTCGACTTTGGCTACCCACTCGCACCGGGATATGGAATCAAGTAGAGGGAGCAGTGCTCCCCCCTTACACACGCGGTGACGCGTACCACAACGACACGAGGAAGAAGAAGAAGAAGAAGATGATGATGATGATGGCCAGAGAGATAGGAGCGGCGATTAGGAACGAGACCGCCCAGAATTCGAATAGTAGTAATATATTGCGGCTTATATGGACGTAGCGCATGAGCCTCGATCTCACGGAGGTGAGCAATGCAACCAAGGCACATCATGGTCCTTGGTAGCTCTTCAGTCAGTTCCAGAGAGAGATGGCTACATTTTATTAAGTACGGTGGGTAAATTACATACGTACTTAGTAGGGTCCATTGACATCCTTCCGACACAATGAGCATGGCACATGACATGAAGAAGAGCGATTGCGGCGTTGAGCGACTGTCGCAGTCACTGACGCAGGGCGGAGAAGACAGACATGGCGACAGCACAGAGGTCGACTGGAAGACGCTCGCACGACGTGAGCGGAAGAAACAGCAGCGCCAGGAGCTGCTGCGCGGTATGACACTGGAGGAACGGAAGCACTTCATCAACTCGGAGGCACGCGAGAAGAGCGATCAGCTCGAGCGTCTGCAGCGCATACTGAGTGCAAGTGAAAGCGCGTGCGTGAAGCTTGCAGTGGACCTGCGCTACGACAGCATCATGAACGACAAGGAGCTCAAGAGTCTGTCCAAGCAGCTCAAGTTCGTATACGGCTCGGTCAAGATGATGCGCGACCCGTTCCAGCTGCGGCTCTTCAACTGCAGCGCACCGCTGCGAGACGCACTAGTGAGCCGCTATAGCGCTGATCGGTGGCTCGCTCACTGGCATGACAACGAAGAGTTGACAGACGTTATCCCTGCTGAGGTGAGAGAGAGATCAAGGCGGTTGAACTGATTGAGCACTGACACCTGAGTGTGGCATGCTAGCGTATCGTGTATCTGTCTCCAGACTCCCCGAATGTGCTGTCGAAGCTCGAGACGGGGAACATGTACGTGATTGGCGGCATTGTCGACAAGTCTCGAAAGAAAGGAGCCACGCTGACGACGGCCGAGCAGAAAGGGATCACAACAGCGCGGCTGCCGATTCAAGAGCACATCACCGAGCGTCTCGACCACATTCTCAACGTCAACACGGTCGCTGATGTGCTGATTCACTTCCACGAACACGGTGACTGGAAGCGAGCTCTGGCCGAAGTACTTCCATTGGTAGGGACCTCAGAGAGAAGAATTGGTAGTACTTTGCGTACACTGACTGTAGTGTTGCTGGTGCTGCAGCGCAAGCAAAACGCAGTTGGGCGACGCTCCAAGAAGCGCCAAGAGCAGCGACAGCAGCAGACAAGCGAAGGTGCACTTGGTGGAGATGAAGATCGGATGTCCTGTGGCAACCGCTTGGCGGACGACGAAATCCCACAAACTATTAACGAGGAAGAACGAGCGGATGAACGAGCTTCCGTACATCGGGAATGCATTCTCCGCGCTTCAACTGAACCCCGACAGAGATGCGGAGAACGATGAACGCGTAGAAGCGTAATAGGATCAATAGAGTGTACAATGAAAGAAAGGAGCCGCCGTATTTTTATCGCTGCAAAGCCTCATCATCGATATTGTCAGTAACATTGAGAACTGGCGCGGTGCTCTTAATGGCCTTCCTCTCTGCAGTCCCTCGCTTCGGCCCCGAGCCCGACTCTGTTGGGAAGCAGTATCCGGTACCCGCACCACACACCCATGTGTCTAGTTACATTGATCGATAACGTTCAACCTGAGCTTAGAATCCATCGACGTACGAAGCTCCCGCCTTCTTGGCCATCGCGCGTGCCTCGTCACCATCACCACTACTAGGCGTAACCAGCCGCTATGGTACGATCGGTCCCCACTATGACGTGGCTCTGCAGTCTATCGCGTCCAAGAGTGCAGCCGCCAAAGCGCTGGCAGCCGCTGAGCCATCGCCACTTACGTCTGCACAGTCGGTTCGCCGCATCTCGCCATCACCCTCGCACTACACACCACATCTTGACGGAGAGTTTGAACGTGTGTTCACTGCCGACGACCTTGATCTGAAGCGGAGGCGACGGCTTCAGGAGGCGAGGAAGCGAGAGAAAAGCGCAGCCGTTGAACTGATCGGGAAGCCAGTTGAGGTGCAGCACTTGGAGCTGGGGCCTGGAACGTACGAAGTCGATAAGGATGCACGTAGCTGTCATGCACGACATGAACTTGCGGTAGTGAACGAACTAACGGGTGCTTTCTCCGCAGTGGAACGTTGAGATGATAGCTGTGCCGTTTTCGTTCCCGAAGGAACCACGGCGTGGCATCCTAGACCATACACTTGGTGAGAAGGTAGATCCCGGTCGGAATGCCAAGTACAGCAAGCGCCTTAGTGTACGCATTGCATTCGTGAGACGACATTTGGTCTTGATTGCTAACTGGAGCATTAACGCTAGTCGGTGCAACGTCGTCGGAGCGAGTCAGCGTTGCTGCCATTGAAGCGCGTGACGTCTGTCAACAAGGGGGAGGCCTCACTGGTCGCTCCGCTATCGATCGAGCTAGCAAAAAGCTACACCGAGTTGCACCGCTCGGCGTCTCGGCTCGAGCGGAAGATCACTTCACCAGAAGCGAGGGCTGTTCGATTCCAACGCTTCGATAAGACTTCTCGAATCACGGGGCCAGGGGAAATTGAAGCCCTTAGAAGAGGACCAGGGACATACTTCACAGTTGAGAGTGGCAATGAGACCATCTTGGCGCTTTCCCCACCTTGTGATCTTCCGCTCGACGAGCAGCAGCGTCAGGAGCTTCAGGCGCTTCTCAAACAAGCGACTGAGCACTCGAGTTGCCCTCATCACCAACTTCGCAAACCAAAGTCTTCGTTTGGATACACGAAGCACCGCGACCTGCTCACGTCACTTTCAAAAGCGGGACACTTGAGCGCAGTTGCCGTGGACGAGAACATTGGCCCAGGGACCTATGAGGCAGTGACGATGCCGCGTGAAGTCACACACAATCTGCTTATCAAGACACAGACACTTCCCAACACTACAAAGCAGATCAGTATACCGAAAGTGAGGAGAGCCAACGCGCTTCGAGAAGAACCAGTGGCCACACACGGTCACGAGGATGTGAAGCAACGGTGGCAGGCGATGCGACGAGGCCCGCGCTAGCACCCTCATGGCCAAGACGACAGCAGCAGAGAGAAGAAAACCCATCGTCAGGCAAATCGCACACCGTAACACTTCTATTCTAGCTCACGCGGCGCAGCACAACTGCCCAGTTGGACTCGTCATAGTACGAGTCCTCAACCACTGTGTTTCCGGCGAGCTGCACGAGTTCTTCTAGCTCACCTTGCTTGAACATGTGGCAATAACGCTGCACGACCGTTGGTTCGTCGTCCTTCGTCTTCTCTACTGCAGGCTGCGCGTCTGTGTCTTTCTTGGCGAACCGTTTGTCCAGATTCCATGGTACCATGAAGTCCTGCTTGTTGGCGTCGAACTGGCGCTTGGAGTTGGCTTTCTGCTCGTGCGCCCATGCGTAGATGACGCCCTTGCCTCCGACACGAAGCACACGAATGACTTCCTTCACAGCCGTAAGGCGATGATGAAGGGTCGACAAGTGGTGCAGGACAGCGATGGACAGGGCCGCGTCGCAACACTGCGAGCGGATTGGCACTGTCAGAGCGTCACACACCATCGTATTGAGCCCTCGCTGCTGGCAGATATCCACGAGGCTCGCACTGCGATCACCACCGAGGGCGAAGCTCTGGGTCGCATCGACACACTTCATGTACTTGCCGTTACCGCACCCAATATCAGCAATCCAGGAGCCAGGCTCAAGGGACCGCACGAACTGCGCAACGCGAGGCCATGGGTTGTAGCGCGTACTGCTGAAATGGTTCGCGACCGTCTCGTAAAACTGGTGGACGTACTGCTGCTCCACGAACGTCGGCGCAAGTGACTTGGAGATATCATCGGCACTCAATTCGTTCTCTTTCTGCTTGTGCTTCTCCATCAAGCGCTGCTGCTCGCGTTCCTGAGCGTCACACTGTACGGGAAAGTCACACGTACACGGCGTCGACTGCACTTTACGGAACGTGATCGAGACGCGTCGTTTGCGGTCGACACGCTTGCCGTCAATCACATCAAACAACCGTGGAGGGATTGCATGCGTCCACTCATACCGAGACGCTCCGGTCATCACGAGCAACGAACGAGGCTGCAGGATCACGCTCTCACATCGGCCGTCGGGGTGACGGAATTCCATGACGATCTCGTTCGCGAGGCTTAGCGATGCGATCGCGTTCGTGAACGCTGAGTGCGTGTCG
>KE464260.1:11558-28832 GCA_000387445.2 Pythium aphanidermatum DAOM BR444 | reverse complement strand
CATCCGTGGATCTATGGTCCAGTTGATTACGAGTAAGAGTGCTCATCTTCATGTAGTGGATTCAAGTGAATCTCTATCCCGTGGCTTGTTGGCGGACCGAAGTCACTTGTGTCAAGTCGTGAGTTTGATTCAAACCCGTCCAACTTTTTTGGGCCACATGATATCTGATGCTTCCATCTGATTAATCTTTGTTTTTGTATGAATTCTGAGCGCATCAGACCTGGCGTCACTTCTTCGTGGGTAATATATCTCTCCCCATCGAATCAATGGCTCAAGCAAGGGGCGAGGCTCGCAACTTGCTCAATCCATTTCCACTCCTCCTGCCTCGTGCCCCAATTCACTACTCGTCTCCGTATGAAGCTCTCGCTCCCTCTGCTTGTGCTTATCGCTGCCTTTTCCGCACCATCGTGGTCGCAAGCAGCCGAGTGCACGGACGCTGAGCGCGTGTCTGCGAACAACGTCGCCAGTGACCCTGGCTTCTCCACCGCCTGCCCCATCAGGGACGCGACTGCGTGCTCAAACGCACAGTGTATGGAATACACTAAACAACTCGATCCCCAACTGCACTACTGACGGCTTCCCAGCGAGAGACGCCGTCAATTCGCTCCTCGCGCTCTGTCAGCAGAGTCCTTTTGGGCCGATCGACACTACATCCAGTGAGGATGGAAGTGTAGGCAGCAGCAGCGGAAGCGGCAGTGGCAACGAGGTTGGAAGCCGAGTATCTTCTTCAGAACCAAGCGTAGGTGACAAGGTGACGACGGCGCCCTTGATTCCTAAACCCACAGAGTCGAGTGCAAACCAAGTGCGCGGGCTGACAAGTATTGCTGCTGCAAGCGCGGCGTCGATTCTCCTTCTATCAACTATGTAAAACATACAATAATAACATGCAGTAGATGCACACATTCCATCAAGGACTACCAGTTATTGTGTTCTACACTTGCAATGACATCATGGCTGCACCAGCAAGTGTAGTACCAAGAGAAGTAACCACGATGCTCGATGCACTTGAAGGCAGAGTTCGAATTGGACTTGGAGTGATTGTAATGACAGCGTCGCGACTGCTAGCGACATCGACTTGGCTGTCGAGAAGCTGAGAGATGTCTGAAGTACTCAAGTTCTTGCGAATTTCCATCGCGAAATCGATAGCTTCTGCCTCAGTCAACGTGCCGTCCGCCATACGCACGCAGATGTCGTTAAAATCCTCCATGAGCACCTTGAAGTAGATGCCGGCGTATTCACAGTCGGGAACTACACTGGTAAAGTTTTTGAGATATGCGGAGCATGCCGCGTCCTTGCATGGACTGGCCTTCATCATCCCTTCGACATCAAAAACGCGGAGACTCGACAGCGCCGAACCACTAGCCATAGTCGGACACGCCTTCACGAAAGCATCGTCTTCTAGGGTGAAGCGCATCTGCGCCTGGGTGCACTTGAGAGTCGACACAACGGATATTAGTAACTGAGCGATGCAAAAGACCACAAGACGAGCAGCAATTGCGGGCTTCATGTCACTACACGCAGCGAAGATTGTCAATTGGGGATCGATTCGATCGCCAATCGATCATCGATGGATGCGTGTGAACTTGAACCGTGTGACTCACCACCCAAAATCGACGAAGCCACACCAACTTCTACTTCGGTTGAGTCTTGGGCACTTCTGTTGCATGTTGGCTCATCACATCGGGATGGTAAGTTACCGAGAATTAAAAGTTATTCTGTCGTACTGTATGTTACCGTTCTGTACGTATTTTAGGCACGAATTGTGCTCATTTTTTTTTGTTTTGGCAGACGCGGAGTCTTCCACAACATACGCTGTACAGGTTAAAACCTGTAATAACATACCTCGTAATTTACGGTGGGCAGGGTTTCCCAAATTTTAGGAATGGGTACAAGAGTGGGCGTGGAATGTGTCTTTCCTCCCATCATCTTCTCGCATGGCCCTCATCATGAGATTCAAGGTCTCCATGTCTGTGCATCGCGTCTCCTTCGCCATTCTTCGATCATCCAAGCTGCAGCAACATGAAGTTCCAGCTCCCTGTCCTCGCGTTCCTCGGCGCCATGTGCGTCTCTGTGGCCCACGCTGCGCAGTGCACACCTGAACAGCTCAAAGGCCTCGAGTCCAGTTCGCCGACTGATGAGGCTGCCATGAAGAAGGCGTGCCCATCGTTGGCCAACTCCACCTCAGAACTCGACTTTACTAATCCTGGATCGCTCGAGATGACGCAGTTCATGCAGTCCAGCTCACCGTGCAAGGATGAGAGTTGTACCACGTACCTGAAGGAAATGCTGGCTAAACTGCCGGACTGTGAGTACATGGGCATGAACGTGAAATCGCTCGGCGACACGACGCTCAAGCTGTGTGTTGACATGGCCAACGGCAAGTTGGATCCCGACGACGCGCTCAAGGAGATTTCAGGCATTATGTTGAACGCGACGATCCCAGGTCTCGGTTCCTTGGATGGCTCGTTGTCCGACATGATCGATCAGATCGTGGGCAACATCACCGATGAAGACTCCAATGCCGCGATGCAAGGCAAGACTACGGCTCCAGCGCCAACCAAGTCGAGTGCTGGAGGCTTTTCGACTGCTGCTGCTGCGCTCGCTGTCTCGGCCACTCTCGCTGCCGTCTCTCTTTAAGGCGCACGTCACGACAACATGCAATATTATATATGTGCTTTGGAATGCGACTTGAATGTGAATCTACCTCAGTGGATGAATGCAGGAGAGCAGTGACACCAGAATTTGAGCAGGCAGTCAGCGATGAAGATCGCTGGGACATTCCAACTGGAAGACAGTGAGCTCAACCGGGAGTTTGCTTGGCGTGTTCGTTTCCTTGATGCTGTGAGATCGCGTGGACGATAATAAGACCGACTCAATGGGCGAAGGGTCCGCACGCCATCACGGTGACAGTCTACGGCTTGTAGGTCCTACTAGCAACTTCCAAAGCCTCCCGCCTTGTATCGATATACTTCAGCAACCCATCCAGACTGGGTCGCCCACCTCAGGCACGGTTCTAGCCAGGTCAGTGCAATAGTGGAAGAGATCAATAGCAGTGGCGACAACGTGGCGATCATCTGTCCACAACGAGCGTCATGCTTGTACTCGGTATGAGCAAAAGGGGTGCCAGGTTATGCGTCGTCTCAGGCACAGATCGCTACACTGTACCGCCCGGCTCACCTGCCGCCACATGCCTCCCACACGTCGCAGATACTCAATACTACATCAAACTGACGCAAGTTGAATATCGTAGCAACTGTCCTTCTTCTCGCCTCGTCGTCTATCAGGCAGTAGCTCATGGCGAAGAAGAGCAGGAAGCGCGGAGCAATCGAAGTTCACGATGAAAGAGATGCAAAACAGACAACAAGCACTTGACACAAAAGAAAAATGAATTAAAGGGAGAGCATGTAGCACACGACACTCGTGCAAGCTAGCGCATCTAAGGAGGCGCGCAACTCGCCAAAACTCGATGCTTAGAGAGCGAGGAGGGTCGTAATCGTCGCCGAGACGATCACAGCCGAACCGGCGATCGTAGCAGCACCAACCGCCGCGCTCTTCTTCTTCTTGGTCGTTGGGACTGGCGTGGTGCTGTTCTTGGCTGGCTCAGCTGACGTTGGCGCCTCCGACTTTGCCGCCGGGGCTTCAGTCTTGGCCGCTGGAGCCTCGGTCTTGGCGCCAGGTGCAGCCGACGAGGCCGCTGGGGCAGTCGAGTTGGCGGCTGGGACCGTCGTGGCGTTGGCCATGATGCTCAGCTGACGGTTCACGTCGTTCTCCTCGTGCGCAATGACTGGCGAGCCGAAGGTGACGACAGCCGCAAGGGTGGCAAGGACGAAGAGCTGGAACTTCATGGTTGGTGGTAGAAGGCTGGTGGGCTGGTTGTCTTCGGCTGGGAAAGTTTGGAAGTGAGGTCTCGAGTCGAGAGCGACCTCAGGCGGGGTCTTGAGGTCAAGAGGAGGGAGAGATCATGGTCTCCACTTGTGACGACAGATTCGAAGCGGTCTCCACCTCGTGATTTCAGGGTGTTTTGTACGTAGATGTGTCTGCCACTCAGCGCTGACGCATCTCCTGTGGCGTGTGGCAGTGTCCCAAACAGGATCGGTGCCCCCTCAGGATCGCGGTTGCTAGTATTGACACATTGAACCTCCGACGAGAGACTCTCAGAAAAACCAGTGACATGCGCGTAGCGATGGGTTCACGAACGCTTCTACAGTACTCACGCCGTGTTGAGACCACTCCACATCCAGAATGTAAACACCTGGAAACTCGGCCAATGGCATACGTTACCGCACGCACTTGAAGACATCCCTCCAAATTGGAGGGACCTCACACAGTTTGTTGATCAGATTTTGTGGATGTTCTTGGTGCCTTCTCACATGAGCACTTGAGCAAAGTTCAAAGTCTCAGAAGAGCAAAGCGATTAGGCAGAGCTGCCCGAATCACCACGAAGAATGATGGGTCCACAGACCGAATGCCCCGTGATCACTGGCATTGGCAGTAGTCCAAAGCGTCAGACACGCGTATTGATTCGCCTTCAAGACGCAAGCGGACGAGTCTGCTTGCGATGCAGTACCAGTCAGACTCACCACTTGCACAAAACCGGGACGCCACCTTTTTTGGACCCAACGTTTATCATATTATGCAATTAGCCTTTAAAAGTCTTCAATAACTACAATAATACACATACATTCACCATAAGACCAAAACATATACCAATACTACCAATATAGACGCGTTGTTCCATTGTGGCCTGATCCGGAGGAACAGCTGCCAAGCTGGACGTGAAGTCGGAAGGCAGCTGGATAACCGCTCTTCTCCATCGCCAGCAGCTCTCTTGGCGCGTAAAGCACATGGAGACAGCACGAGCCGCACAGCCCACGGTGTCCCTCGCGCTGCCTTGATGCCCATGCGTCTCTCGCGGTCATTCCCAGTGTCCTAGAAGCCGAGTATTTCGACCATGAAGCTCCTCGCCCTATTCCCGACTGTAATGACTCTTGCTGGTGTCGCCTCAGCGGCTGAATGCTCAACTGAGCAGCGTGCTGCCGCGAACGTGCTCAGTAATGATGCGGGCTTTGAAGAGGCATGCGCTGCCGCCCTAGATAACAGCGAGGACGGCTCTGCGTCTTTCGATCCGTCGGCGTTCAAGACGCTTGACATGACTACACTCGAGGCCATCAGACCGTGTCAAGATCCAACGTGTGCAGCGTACCTGAAGACAAAGGTAGACCAAGTCCCAGATTGCACACTCGAAGGTGTGAACGTGCGTGTGGTGTTCCAATCGATTGTCGACTTCTGTTTCCAGTTCTCTTCGTCGTCTGTGGACTCGTCGGACTCTTCCACTTCGGACTCGTTGTCATCGGACGAATCGTCTACGGATTCCGATTCCGACTCCGCATCGACTGACTTGGATGGATCGGATGAAGCTGGAATCCTCTTTGTAGACATGTCGGAAGGTTCGTCTTCGGGTTCCAGTTCGACGGAATCGGAAACCGTTAGCAAACCAAGTTCCACCAAGTCGACAGTGAAGAACTCGACTCCTGGTAGCACCGTGACGAAGACGACGACGTCACCACCAACGATGGAAGACGGAGATATCGGTGTGGGCAATGCCAATACAAAGTCGGACGCGCCTGGTGCTATGTACGCGGGAGCGACAGCGATCGTGGCCGGCACGATGCTCTCCATTTTGTTGATGTAAGAAGGTCAGTCTCTTCACTTCCCTGTGCCGTGCCGTTAATAAAGAATCGAACTTGGCAAGATCTTGAGACGCGGTGTTTAGAGTCCGTTGGACAAGTGGTCTCATCGCAATGCGTCTATGTTCATGTAGAAGCGGGAGTGAACCCACTGAGTTATCTCATGTCGCGTTCGCCCCTCAGCCTGAGCCTCGAGAGACACCCCAGAAGAATCCATCACAGGAGATGCTGAGAGGGGTCACCGGTTCAGCTGGGACAGCACCACACGCCATTGGTCGCCAATTTGGCGATAGGTCAGTACTGAGACCATGACCAATCTATCCACTGAAGATTTTGACTTCACAGCCTTGCCTTGGTTCTTCACGCTAACACCATCTCTGCAAGTTTGCTCATTCTCCAATTTTCTCCACCAAAGCTCAACAGGATCCAGCCACCATGAAGCTCCAGCACACCCTTCTCGCCTCGCTTGCGGCGTGTGCCGTTCTCTACTCCCCAGTTCGGGCTGACGACGACAACGGCATCACTGCCCTCGCCGCGAGTGGAACGGATGACGCCGATTTCGATTTCGGAAGTGGATCGGCAGAGCCGTGGGGCTCCCAAGACGAAGATTTTGACTTCGGCAGTGGCTCAGCTGACCCATGGGGCTCACAAAGTGAAGATTTTGGTGACTCTTCAAACTCTTCTGAAGGCTCGAATGGCGCAGAGAGCGATGAGAACGAGCATGCAGACGATGGTGGTGTTGATAGCAGCAACACAGGCATCACGCGTCGTTTGCGTGAAATGGCAAACACGACGGCGACCAACTCGACCAAGCCGGCCGCCACACCAGCAAAGAAGAGCGCAGCTAACACTCCGGTCTCCATTACGGGTGGCGTGATGGTTGCGTCCGCCGCGCTAACCACGCTCCTCGCTCTCTAAGGCGCGTACCAGACCATTTTTCGAGCCAATACATTCTGCATCAACGATATACAGTCCCAGGTGTTCGTTGCTCACGATGAGTAATTCATTCCAAGACGGGTCGTGCTGTGGTGTTCTAGCGACGGTCTGGATATGATAGTACGATAACGGGAATTATGTGTGTTTCGCATCGAGCCTGTTTCCTGTATCTTCCCTTCCAGAGATATTGTGGAAATATATGTGCATCATTCATCAGAGTGTGTCATCTGAAAGACTCGTTGTAGACCTTCTTGTATGGCGGTAGGAAGAATAAAAGACTTGTTATTCTCACGAGAGCTTGGTCCTCTCTGCACAACCTTCCCAGTGTATCACGCACCATTAGATTTCCGAATCCAAGCATTACCTTCTCGGTCGAATCCATTTCGTCAATAGCTGACGCTCCAAAATCAATCAACCATGTCATTACCTTTGGACGTCGTATGCTTTCAGGTCCCCCATCTCTCGTAGGCAATGAGTCGATGACCAAACGGTTCCAAGATGGAATGATCTGTAAGCTTGGTGTTGAAGCCAAGTCATTGGGGGCAGATGATTATACGATGACATTAGACTCTTTACGACCTTTGAGGAATGCGCGCTCAACTCTATTCTGTTGAGTGGCATGCATCTATAAGAGCAGTGTGTCTGCAACTGGGCAGCCCAGTGGGCTAGCTGCTACTAGCAGCCCGCTAGTCCATCCTATAATCCAGCCAGAAGTAACTTACCTGCTTATACCTCCATAATAATATTGTACTGTAGAGACTTGCGTTGGGCTATCGATGGTCTCTTCTAACGAATCTCCTCTGCCCAACCAGCAAGATGTTCACAGGAACTTCCAATACCTGTACTGTATCGACAAGCACTCGTGCCGAATTCCAAGTGTTCGTTTCGAGAATGCCTGCTCAGCTTATTACATGTTCGTGTATGGTTTCCTACAACTCATCTCCATCAGATTGGATACCCTGCTAGAATCTCAAACACCAGGATTGAAGACTTCTAGAAGCAAAACTATCATCGTCGATCTTCAATCAGACCAACGATTCTATAAAGAATCGTTACTCGCAGTCTACCCTGTAAACTCTACAGGACACTTGGAGTAGCCACCAACTGGTCCAGAATACTGAGTCTGTGCAGTACTTCAGAAGCCACACGACGGATTATCCGGATGCATGGGATGTTGACGGCACAATTCATCACTCCTGTGGACTTCACAGGGTGGAGTTGAACAAAGTGATGACCTCTGTTGCGGAGGCTTCGGCCTTCGATGTTTGCGCAGCCAAGGTGGCCCCATTTTCTGTTCTGCAACGGGCCACAGCAACCGTATGGCGAGTTGCCTCACCATTTCAACCAGGTGGCGAAGAGTGGAAGGTGACTACAGGTCTAATCCAGCCCCACTCTTCACCTAAGTCACCCATAATCGAGCTGCAGCACTTTCCGACCTCATCTTTTGCAAGCAACCGTACGTATTGATAAGCTGGGGACTGACTCATAACAACCTCATCCTCCCAGGTCTCAGCGTCCAGTCCAGTTGACTCCGTTCGATTACTCCTGTGGCGGTGTGCACAGGCCATATACAAAAACACATAACTTACATAATGTTATTAGCAATGAACATTCACGCGGCATCTGTTGGCTGCCAGTCATCACAACTTCACAATGTTGACAGGCGTGACATCTGGTGGCTGTTCTATGTTCACCTGGTCGGATCCTAGTCAGTGAGTAACTTGTCGTCTCCATCTCACGACTCCGTTCTCAGATAGATCTCCCTCTTCCACGCGAAGTTCTAAGGGGGAAGTCTCTTCCATCACCGTGTGATCATCACATTCGGCCACAAACGTGTGTGACTGCCAGGATCGGTGTGTTCTGTTTCTGCCCTGGGTGTTGCATCTTCGGGTGATGCCCCGATCATGTGCGAACTCCTAAGTGGCCATCAGTCACCAAGACTCCACCCTACTGGCCCCAATGGCCCGCACGTTCCATTCTGACCGACAGACAGAGCCACTGTCGACGGTGGATGTTAGTGCGCATCTGGCTGCTACTCCCCCGTCCTCGGGGACTTTCAGGCGAGTCTGTGCGCTTCGTTGTCATTCTTCATCTCGCTTGTTCCAGCTCAAGTGACTTCCAGAACCTTCAGCCACCACCATGAAGGTCTTCATCAGCTCTGCGATGGCTGTCGCCACGGCGCTCACTATTGCCACGACTGAGGCTGCACTCCCAGCCAATGTCGAGGCCATGATCGACCCCGACGTGGACCCATGCGACGACTTCTACATGCACGCGTGTGGAAAGTGGCTCAAGGCGAACCCACTGGGCCCGACCGATGTTACCAAGGACGCGTCGTTCTCCGCGGTTAGCAAGCGCAATGACGCCGTGATCGAGGAGATTGTGAACCAGGACTGGCCTCTTGTGGGCGAGTTCTGGGACTCGTGCATGGACACTGCGACCCTGGACAAGCTGGGCAACAAGCCTCTGCAGCAGATGCTGAGCAAGATCTCGGCCGCGTTCACCAAGAACGATGTTGTGCGAATCGCCGGTGAACTCAGCCGCACCGGTGTGCCGTTCGTGACGGATATCGCTGTTGCTGGCGACTACAAGGATGCCAAGATGAACGTGCTTTACATTGGCGATGCGGAGCTGACGCTCCCAGACATCAATGTCTACTTCAACCCCACCAACTTCGCGAAGATCGAGCCTGCCTACCGTAAGTACATCACGACGGTCATGACGCTGTCCGGCTACAACGCGGGTGGCTCGCAGCAGGGTGGTGGCCAGCAGGGCCAGCAAGCCGCGACCCCAGGCGAGAACAAGTACTTCGAAGACACTGTGATTGCCGTCGAGAAGAAGCTCGCTAACATGCTCCTGCAAGTCAAGGCTCAGACCGGTGACGACGCGTACTACATTCCATCCAAGGTCGGTGACGTGATGACCAAGTTCCCACTGTCCATCGGTGCCTACTTCACGGGTGCTGGTATACTGGAGAACACCAAGCTGACGAAGGACTCGAAGGTGATCATGAACTACCTCGACTACTTCGAGATCGCTGAGAAGACGTTCGCTTCGATCGACATTAAGGACTTGAAGACGTACGTGGCGTTCAAGTACGTGAACAACCGCGTGCGCTACCTGAGCGACGGCTTCTACGAAGCCTTCTTCCAGTTCTTCGGCAAGACGATCAACGGCCAGCAGGTGCGATCGGAGCGTAACAGCATCTGTACGACCCGTATGATCCAGTTCTTCCCGGACCTTATCGGCAAGTACTACTTCATGAAGATGTTCGACAAGGAGCGTGAGGACAACGCACAGCTCATGACCAAGCTGATCGAGGAGGCCATGGGTGAGCACATCCAGAAGCTTGACTGGCTCGACAACGTGACGCGTGTCGAGGCCGCAGGCAAGTTGGCCAAGGTCGCCAACCTCATTGGCCAGTCCAAGGTCAAGCAGTCGTACCCATTCGTGCTCAAGCGGGATGAGTTCTTCAACAACATCAACGCCGTGCTCATGAACGACTACGACAAGAAGATGAAGAAGGTGGCCAACCCCGTGGACCGCGCTCTCTGGTCCAAGTCGCCTGCTGAAGTCAACGCCTACTACTCGCCACTGGAGAACAAGATGGTGTTCCCAGCCGCCATCCTCCAGCCTCCATTCTTCAACGGCACGGCCCACCCAGCTCAGAACTTTGGCTCTATTGGTGCTGTCATTGGTCACGAACTGACGCACGGCTTCGACTCGAGCGGCCGTCGCTTCGATGGTGATGGTAACAAGCGCAACTGGTGGACTGACAGTACTGGTAAGGCGTTCGATACCCGCGCGACGTGCATGAAGAACCAGTACTCGTCTTTTGTCGTCACGGGGGAGAACGGTCAGCCACTCATCAAGGTCAACGGTGAACGTACTATCGGTGAGAACATTGCCGACAACGGTGGCTTCTCGCTCTCGTGGGACGCCTACCACAAGTACGCGGCCGCCCCAGGCTTCGACAGCCAGGGCCTGACGCCCAACGAAGCCGATCGCTTGCTCTTCCTGTCCTTCGCACAGACTTGGTGTGGCCGTACACGTGATGGTGCCATGGTGCAGCAGATCACGACCGATCCACACTCGCCAGGCCAGTGGCGTGCTAACGGCGTGGCCATGAACAACGAGAACTTCGCTACTACGTTCAAGTGCACGGACAAGTCCAAGATGAACCCGGCCGACAAGTGCAAGCTCTGGTAAGGAGTCGAGTAGATGCAAAGAGAGTTGAGAGAAGTAAGTAAGTAATAGTGTTTGATGTTGTCAATCATGTTCTCATGTCATGGTGGGAGCAGTAGTAGAAGTAGAAGTAGAAGTAGAAGTAGAAGTAGAAGTAGAAGTACTAGTAGAAGTACTAGTAGAAGTAGAAGTAGTAGAAGCAGAAGTAGAAGAATGGTTACCTTCAACATGCTTTCTAAAGTCGTGTGGCCCACATTTTGTCCAAAGAGTGCACATGAAGCGTCACACGGAAGATGGCACGAATGGCATGGCGAGTGAGCAGTGGACACGCTTGCAGGCGACGCTGCGAGCCATCGAGCGAGGAGAGCGTCTTGAGGCAATCGATGAGCTTTTGATCCGCCAAGTCTTGCACCAAGCGCCACCCAAACGCACAGGCGCAGTCGAGAGTGCCAGAGATGTCACCAAAGTCGACGGCAGTGATGCGTATCGATCGCTTCTTCAGCTCCGTCGACAAAAGCAGAAGGCACGCGAAACCGAAGCCAAACCGAAACAAAGTCCTCCAGAGAGAAGCACTAATAGGCGCTCTCCAGTGAAGATAGCACCTCAAAAGGAGGTCCAGAGATCACAGCTGCGACGAAATGAAAGGGACGAGGCTGATGAGACAGAGACGAGCGAGTTACACGAGGCTCGTCAAGAACTACGCACCTCACTGGAGAACATTCGACGACAACTGGAGCGGTCCCAGTACGATGTAGTCGAGGCGGCGGCGGAGATGCAGACGTTGCTTACTGCCTCACAGTCCGTGCTGTCGTCTACGTTCATGTTTGAACGGAACCTGACCGAGTTTTGCCAGCAGCGTTCGTTGGATGTGATCCAACGCGTACTACAGCGATTCCGTCACCGCTTCTACGCATTGTTCTTCCGTCGCTGGGTTGAAACGACGCTAACGCTACGAAAAGAAGAACACCTGAAGGCAGTAGCGACAATCGTGCGTGTATTTCGTGGGCATCGTGCTCGTAACTTGCGTCGATTGCTCACGAAAGAGCAAAGGAAAGTGGAAGAAGACGCCAAACGCGTAGTCGAACTGCGCGTGACATACCGCGTTCATCAAGCGGTAAAGATCCAACATGCGTGGGGTAGATACAAATGGAGACGGTGTGAGAAATGCCGGGTCCAGCGAAAGCGTGCAGCCAGCACCATGCAAAGACGATGGCGTGACCGCAAACTTCGGCGAAACGCATTGATCGAAGCATTGTTCAGGGCGAAGCAGATCATTGCGGCGATTCGCATCCAGAAAGTCGCACGAGGATACCTCACACGAGTCTGGACCCCTCAAGAAAGAGAAAAGAGAAAAGCAGCGGCAAGAGACAGCAATGAAAGTACTGTTGCGGAACACGTCACACGAGGCGCTCATGCAGTGGCGGCTGGAGCGGCGAGGCGCTGCGTTTGTGATCGGCCGAGCTATGTATCCCATGATGGTCCGCCAACGCTTTCGCACAATGGCCATGAGAATCAAGCGCGAAAAGGCTTCAAAAGTGATTTCACGAACTGTCTACGACTGGTATCGCACCGGCGATGCTCAGAAAGCTAAACAACGAGCAGCAGTTGCTGAGAGATTGAAAATTCTGCTTGAACGAGAACAAGCACGACTCGATGCCGCAGCGATTTGCATTCAAAAGTATATGCAGCGGTGGTGGCTACGATCGCAATATATTGTACGACAGCGAACTGCTCGCAAGCGCGCACGGCTCCAACGTATCAAGGAGAAGCACGAACGGATGGAGAAAGCTAGGGCGGCTGGGAATCGCCCAATGGTTGCAGCGGCAATCGTGAAAGCGTCGGCGGGCTTCGTGGATGTGATGAAACAGGCAAAGAAGAAAGTCGGGAACGGCCAAAAGTTGGTAGTGAGCATTGAAGCGAGTTCGGCCACACGCATCCAAGGCGCATATCTTCGGTACTGTTATCGAAAGCACTTTCGGGATACGCAGTGGAAGAAAGAAGCAACAATAATTGAAGAGAGAGTTGTCAGACGGCGGCATGCAGCGATTACTATCCAGCGATACGCTCGTGGCATGTTGTCCAGGCGAAAACTCCGACGCCTCCGCGCTGAGCATCTGCTTCTCCAGTTCGTGCGTCGTTCAAAGTGGCAACGGGCCATGTGTAGGTCTCAGGCGGCGGTGAAGATCACGCGATGGTTCAAACTCAAGCGATCGCAACGACTGGCCAAGCTGTGGAGACTTGAGAAGAAGCGACAAGAAGCAATGGCGACACGACTGCAGCAATGGCTAAGGTGGGTATTTTTTTATCGTCGCCGGGTACGAGCTCTCCTTGCTGTGCATCGCCGACGCGAGGAAGCACGTCTGTATGCAGCGCAGAGCCTTGTTGTTTGCACGCAGCATTTTATGGACGAGTTAGTGTTGTCTTCGTCACAAAGTGCAGCTTACGATGACGGTATGAAAGCTTATGTCAAGTACATTGCCTCTTTAGCAGTCGACGACGACATAGTTCGCAAGAAGCCTCATGTCGAAGCCAGATTCGCGGTACTTCCTGTGATTTTTGTTATCGTCAGTGGGATAAAAGACACTTCGAAATGGCCATCGTTCAATATCAAAGATCTTCTCACAGCCAGAGTTGACCGAACCAAAATGATCACGCTGTTCCGAGCCGCTAACCAGTTTAATGCACCATCCGGTGCCCAGTCGCCAAAGAAAAAACGCAAGACCGTTGACTTGTTTACCATGACGGATGTTGACCTGGCGATGGCCAAAGCCGCCGGGTCGTCGAAGCGAGCTCTCATATTTCCTGAATTTGTAGCAACACTGCAAGATCTAGCGAATTCGAAACTCACAGACGTCACGCTTTGGTGGAGTCGATACGACGGATCCGAGGCGCGATTACTTGCTCTGGTCTGGCAGTATCTTCTCCCCTTACCTGAGCTCAAAGCGCTTGCCTCGGAACTCGCGACATACGCGACGAAGGTACTGAGTGGCCATTGCCGAATTCTTCAGCGTCTATTTATCAGGAAACAAAACGCAGTTCGCGGCCATCTTCTCAAACTGCAGCTCTTACAACAGCGTGAGATCGAGAGGAAAAGACGCGCGATCATCAAGGTTCAGGCGGCAGTGCGGCGTTTGTTAGCAAAACAAATCTACCGAAGACTCATCCAAGAACAGTACGATAAATACATTGATCCAGAGTGGGGGATGCCATACTGGATTAATCCGCGGACGGGATATTCAACATGGATGAAGCCGTATGCACTTGAAGATGAAGATGTAAAGAACGAAGTCGTGCCGTATCCCTCTGCTGACAAAACGCTTAGTTTTCCGTGCCAGGGTAAAAGCGGGTGTGCAACATGCAGCGACTGGTATTGCTACTCATGTGAGGAGTCTTTCTGTTTGGATTGCTTGCCCAAGTTTCATAAGATAAAGGAAGGAGAATCAAGTCACGAGATGGAAGCTCTGAGTAAATGCGGACTTTGTAAGTTCCAGATCGCGTCTCGGAAGTGTCTGACGTGTCTGGACGTGTTGAAAAGGGAAAAGAAGGTCAAAAAGATACCTGGTCAACAAGTCGAAAAGAGTGAAGAAGAAACTCTGTTTTGTGATACGTGTTTCGCCTTCACGCATCGCCGAGGAGCACTTCAAGTCCATGTCTCAGAACCATTAGTGGAGATGTGTGACGATTGTCAAGACGAAGAACAGATTCTCGATGACGCCAAGGCTCCAAAAGTGGCGAGACCGCTTCCTCGTGCAGTCCAATGGGTCTGTACAACGGATAAAAAGCGTGTTTGCGCGACGTGTGCGTCATTGCTGCACCCCATCGAAGCTTGTGGTGAGCTGACGAAGCTTCAACTCATGACAATCAAGATGAAGATGAGAGCTGAATATCTACAGAAGGAGCAGGAGGAACGCGAACGAGCAAATGTCGAACTCATGAAGCTACGGGAGCTGCAGGCCAAACAGGCGAAAGCGTCGAAGCGCATTCAAACCTTCTGGAGAAACTGTGCGCCACTGATGCGTGCCAGGCGTGTGGCGCGAAGCTTACGGGAGGAGAAAGACGCCAAATGGAGGCAAAACAAATCGATCAAGGGATCGCCCAGCGAATCACGTACCGGATCAAAGGCGCCTTGGGGTACGCACCTGTGTTACCGAGTGATTCCGCTGTTGAAGCCAAATTACGTGAAATGAACGCGCTCCAACGCCGGCAAATGGCCATTCGAGCGCGGGTATTTGGTCTGCTGGTGGGCGAGTACATGCAACTCGGAATCCCACTGCCGGGGATCGCACGCGTTCGACAGGGGCAGCGCTTTGTACAGTGTTCCGAGAACCTGAGTGGCTGGGTGTTGAAGCGTCAGACGCTTCGGTTGAAGAAGCTTCCTCCAAAGAATGAACGAGACAAAGCGCTCGCTATCAAGCGCCAGCGAGGCATTGAAACTCTGGGGAATGAGAACGTGTGGCCACACGATATCCGACAGTGGATGCGCGACCCCAGTGATACAGTTCTGATCGATATCGACGCCAAACAGCATCTTTCCGAGAGCTCGATTCCCCTGAGTGCAGCGTTCAGTCCACATCCAACAATAAGGAGAGAAACAGCCAAGCAGACTGAGGAAGAGGACGAGGAGGCAGAGATGGAAGAGTACGCGATGTTCCTCGTCGAGTTCTCGATGGATCCCACCCGAGTGATTTGGATCAACCACTCGCTGTACGTTTGATCGTCTCTGTCGTTACTACGGTGGATTGTCATGGTACTGACAGCTTTCGATTGTGTGCTGTGCAGTGCCGAGCGATTTGCAGTGTGGCGAAAGCAAATGATCCGAGAGTATCAGGCACGTCGAGCACTGGCCAAGGGCACGCCTGTGGAGTCTCAAGACGTGAAGCTAGTCTCACCAGTTCAGCCTACAATGCACTTCGAGCCTTCGGTTATCACTGCTGCACCCGAGACGATCGAGGAACTGTCACCACAACTCGCAGATCCATATTACGCTGGGTATGACCAGTCGGCATGGGAATACTCGTCTCAAACAAACGGCTACGACTACGACACTTCCTATGCCAACAATGCAGGGGCAATAGCATCTACTTCTCCATACTACAACGATCCCAACACAGGGTTCGATCCGTTCGATACTGTGGCTCAAGGAGACGAGGCCCAGGGTCAATACCAGCAGTACCGATCAGATGCACAGTCTCTAGTCAACAGCTCCAACTACTTCTACGCTGACGATGGCAACTCAGCCGCCTGGGCAGCGTATTACGCTCAGTATCCAGACAGCAACTACTACGACGCAAGTGCTCAAGCAACGAGCTCCGAGACGTACCAGTATGGAAATGACTCGAACTCTTTAGAGACCAGTCAGGAGACGTGGACTTCCACCTCCGCCTACAATCAGCGTCTGTACCCATGGGAGGAAGTCTTCGATCCGTCCACAGAACGGGCCTACTACTACAACCACGAGACGCAAGAGACATCATGGGAACCCCCAATGTCCTAAGAAGCACAAGTCAAAAAGCACAAAGTCTATATAGGAGGAGGGAAGAACGGGCTACGCGTGACGATCGAGTTTATCTCTTGCCGCGCTGCTTGGTTCGCGTGGCCTTGCCAGCACGCTTTGCCTTTGGAGCTTTACCGCCGGCCGCACGCTGCTTGCGGCCTGGGAACGACGACATATCGTTGGTGCTTTCGCGGGTGTTGCTCTTTGCCCAGCGCTTCTTGCCGCCAAAGCCAAACTTCTTGTCCTTGGCTTCGCGCTTCTTGTTCACGCGTGGCTTCTTGGCATCACGGTCATCGGCACCACCACGCTTGCGCTTGCCCGTCGGCGCTACGGCCTTCTTGCCGCTCACAATGTCGTCGAGCTCGCGGTCGTCGTCATCGTGGATGGCACCGCCCTTGTCCTGGTTGCGGCGCTTCTTCCACTCCTTCACGGCCTCGAGCGTGTCCTTCTTCTGCTGCAGACGCTGCTTCTGCTTCTCAGCTTGGAGCTACAACACATTGAAACCCATCATTCCTCTGGTCCTCACCTCGCTGAGTTTCCACCACACAAAACGCACCTCCTTGGCAACCTTGCGGTGCGCCTGCGACTTCTTACGCTCCTCCACCGCTTGGATCTTCTTCTGCTCGTAAATGAGCTTGTCCTTGACCTTGGCCATGTGCGCGTCGCTCTTCAGCATCTCAGCAAAGTAGTCCTCTGGCCGCTTGTACGCCACGCCCAACTGCTTGAGTTTGTCCTTGGCGAAGCGCACGCTCGCGAGCGTGTTGTTGTAGAACGCCACCTCACGCTTGAGGTCATCGTGCACGCTCACGTCGCCCAGTGGGAACTCGCACGTGTCGAGCGTCTCGACCCACGGCAGCGGCTTGCTCGCCGCATAGTCCTCGACGATCTTCTTGAGTGCCTCACCGTTGTAAATACCGCGGTTCTCGCGCTCGTTCTTGCTCATCTCCTCCTCCAGCATCTTCTCTTCCACGA
>KE464256.1:15914-28003 GCA_000387445.2 Pythium aphanidermatum DAOM BR444 | reverse complement strand
AGATTTAGAATTAACCACTATCAGTCCATCCCAAATAGAGACCCAACTGTACTACCTCGAACATGATGGAATCAGATCTGATCCACTATCATATGCTTGGGTGAAAAGTGAGTTGCCGATCCTGCTGGCACGAACTGAATGGCCTGTCGAATGGAGACGAGTCAGAGCGACAGCTTGACTCATCTGGTCAACCAAGTGTTCCTTAGACCTCGAACTGGCGTGGCGGCGCGACAGTGATCCGAGATACTCGGCGTTTCGACGAGTCACCGTACTTGCAAGTTCTCTCGGAACCACGAGGGCGCAGCGATGGCGAACGCGGTCGTCTGCCTTGTGATCATGCTAGCGTCCATGGCAGCACCAATCCCGGCCGACGGTAGTGCCCAGGACGGGCGCAGTGGGGGCGCAAGCTCCAGCGGCTCTGATGGGATCGAGGGGTCCAGCGCAGATGAGAATGCGGCGAGCGACTCGTCAGGAAGTCAGGGTGCGAACGTTCTCGTCAGTCAACTGAACGACGGCGAGACTTTTCTCGTCCGGCGAAACAAAGTCTTCTGGACTGAAGACGCAAGAAAGCTCATCTGCAAAGGCGGCGCCTTCTTGATGAGTAGAGATGGCCCAGCGAACGGAGTGTGTCTACCAACCTACACGCAGCAAGGGATCTCCTGCACGTGCCTGAAGCAGTTCTCCCGTGTTGGACCTTTGTGGAGCTTCCGTGTAACTAAAAAGGATGGGTCGGCTAGAGTGATGCCAAAGAAGATCGAGTCTTCGTCAGTGCTCAGAATCTCTGCAATCGCTCCATTAGCCATCCCGGATGGCGTCATTGCGGTGTACGCTCGTACTTGATCGTCAGAGGAGGTTTGCTTCGAATTCACATGTTGTATTATACACAAAGGAAAATCAAGGGCAATGGACCGGATCCCGAAGCGATACCCTTTCTTTCTGATATTACAAGCAAAGGCGTGGCATCAGACCCCAAGCTCCAGGTTGCCAAAGGATCGCTGGGAGCTGTTCAAACAATGTACGTACGATGCCCACGCGTTGATTGACCGATGTACCGAACACTAACGTGCTGGTGTTCAGTGTCGTTGAGAATATTGATCTGAAAGACTACATAAACACTGGAACGTTTTTCCGCGATGCCGTCACCAACCTGTGCGTGTACCAGTTTTGAAAGCGGCCGAATCTCGAGTCTTACATCTTTTATGTTGATAGAACTCTCATGAACTGTAATATCCGAAGCAACAACACGGGATTCCTCGTTGCTCTTCCGAACCTGAAGGCAATGTGAGTCAAAGATCCGCTCTCTTTTTTATCTACGACCCCACTTAACTACGATACTACTCAAGTAACTTACAGAGCAACCTTCTCACAACAATCCCGGGCGAAATATGGCAACTACCTGATCTGACCCAAGTGTACGTAACATACGCCAGACTAAGACGCACTATGACCACCTAATCTTGCCACAGAGATCTGTCAGGAAATGCAATTGCAAATGCTGTGGTCACCGAAAAACAATTCCAGCGCCTGAAGACTTTCCAAAGCTTCGTCATGGATCCGCCTCGCTCTACAGTCTGCGTCGGAGTGGTCAAGCAAACTCAAGGTATGAATTTTTGCATCGCCACCGGCAACATGGCATCAAACAGCACTCAGCCGAATGAGACTGCAAACGGTAGGTGCTGACTGTATGCCCACTCGCGATTGGATGTGTTGACTGACTGTTCTTCGGGTGCAGGATCAGGTGAAGGCTCTCAAGTGAGCAAGGGCTTGATCGCTGGGATCGTCGGAGGCTGCGTTGTTGTCGCAGTCTTGATATTTCTGATAGTAAGGCGTCGTTCACCAAACAAGCATATCGAGGGCGTTTTCGTGAAGCAAGCAGGTTCTCCAGATCTGGATGAAACTTTATCGTTCGATCATTCGAGTCAGTCTGTCAGCTCAAGCTTGCTGAATGATCCCATCATTATCACACACCGCATTCCGTACAACGACATAAAAATCGCCACATGTATTAGCCGTGGGGGCTTCGGGCTTGTTTATAGCGGCACTTTCAATCGTCGTCGAGTTGCGATTAAGAAAATTCGCTCAGACATCAGTGCCGACATCAAGCACATCGAGATGTTTTTGCGCGAAATATGCTTGATGGCATCTCTCAGTCACCCTCGAGTTGTGGAATTCATTGGTGTTTCGTGGGACTCCCTCCGCAATCTTTGTGCAGTCACTGAGTTCATGGAAAGGGGGGACCTTCGCGATGTATTGCAGGACTCGAAGGCTCGTAATACCCCTTTGACGTGGGACAAACACAAAGCTCGAATTGCCATGCACGTCGCAGAAGCGTTGACATATCTCCACTCTCTCAGCCCGAAGGTTATTCATCGAGATCTGAAATCCAAGAACGTTCTGTTAGACAACGAGATGACTTCTAAGCTCAGTGATTTCGGCGTTTCCCGTGAGCGCCGTCTTGAAGAAAGCCACATGACTGCAGGCATCGGAACGGCTTTCTGGATTGCTCCTGAGGTTCTTTTGGGAATGGATTACAATGAACAAGCGGATATTTTCTCATTTGGGGTTCTACTTTCGGAAATCGATACTGAAGACTACCCGTATTGGAATGAGAGGAATCCAGCATCTGGAGGTAAACAACAGGAGAATGTGATTCTGCGAATGGTGGCCACAGGGGCTCTCCGACCCGAGTTTTCCGCAACGTGCCCACAGACGATTCTAGATCTCGCTAATATGTGTTTGGACTCGGACCCTGCAAACCGACCAACTGCTGCCCAAGTCGTGTATGTCCTACAACAAGTGGTTCGTGCGTCACCAACATCGACATCTCCGCACTTCTCCACCAACTAGAGATTTATCGTTTCTCAAGTAGTCACATTTGATAATAGTGCGAGTCCTAGTATCCACCAATCATATTATCTATTGTGGAGGTACACTACACAAGTTCTGAAGCGGCACTTGCAATAACTACCCCTACATCGAGCTAGGGTCGAAGCGTACAGCACGGCCAGCCACGAAAGAGTCTCGCATTGTGGATTGGTTTCCACCGAACGTTAGACCAACTCGAATTCGATTTTGCCTCTGAATCTCTGAATCCGTGAACGAGGCCATCATCTCTCCACCCGGCAAGACATCCATAGTATGCAACTGATTCAGTGCACGAGCCACTGCATGGAGTGCCATCACTTCCGTGAGGAACAAGACGATACCAAATGCCCACACTACTGCCATCAGTTTGAGTGGAATAGCTTCTGTGCCTTCCGGTGGAGCGTAAATGGAAAAATATGACGCGAGCGAGCCAACAACAATTGCGGTTACAATCGCTGGTAAATGGAAACGAAGCTCAGAGTGATCTTTTGTCATGAAGTCCAATGCAACTGATGAACATGAAGAGATGACCATCTGTAGAAATATGACGTTTCCGACTTGAGGCATCGACAAAGGATGAAGTCTGAGGAAAGAAAACACACCATCCTCATTCCACGAGTCCAGTGACCAAAACAACAACACAAGTGAGCCTGCCAGTGCGATGACACCAGATACCACGACGAGAATGCCCATGCGCATCAAATCCCAATGCTGAGGCCCGGACAAATGACGCGCTTGGCTAGGAAGTCTGGCTATTAGTAGTAGCTCCTGAGTCAATGCCAGAATAATTAGGGTTGACGGAGGCACCAGAATCAATGGCTTGACATATTCAACTTCTTCGAAAGCTTCATCATTGATCGTGCAGTTCACATGAGGTGAGGTAAAGTGACGGAAATGACACGACTTCACCTGAAAACACATGCTCGAAATGAGAAGCCATAGGCTCAGATGAACAACATACTGGGACCGATTGGCGATGTGCGTACGAACACGTTCAAAAATACGTCGACACGATAGAACTGCGCCGAGCAGCACGGAAAGACCCGGTTTGCCCAAAATGACGTCTGCTGCTTGACATGCTGCTTCACAGGCACCTTCAACAGCCACACTTAGATTCGCTGCAGTCATCACAGGAATGTCCGAAATGGTCGATCCAGTGATACCACAGGTCCATTTTGCTTGTTGTAAAGTGTCAAGGACGCACATTTTGTGATCTGGGGATACACCGGCATATCCATCGGCGCTTGTGACGATCTGTCGCCAACTGGCTATCCCTGGTAAGTCCAAATTCACCTTTGATTCCGAACGTACGAGCACTCCTGCGTCGAGAACTGTCATTCCCATCCCCAGTTGTCGACATGCAGCCACTGCGATGGCTGCTTGATCGCCGGTGATCAGTTTGATCGACAATCCTTCACCATGCGCCGTTTCAATGGCACGTTTCGAGTCATGACGGGGAGGATCGATGTAAGTTATAATACCCAAAAACGTCCATTTCCCTGACTGAACGTCTTCCATTCGAGCGACAGCAAGGGAGCTAACTCCGCGTCGGGCAAGATCAAGAACCTTCGCCTCTACAGCATCCCTAATCTCGTGGGCGTTGAAGACTAAAGGTAACAAAGCTTCAGGCGAACCCTTCGTGACTTTGAAAACATGACCTGTGGGGCCTTGTACGGTGGATTCAGACCGTTTTGTCACTTGGTCGAACGCAGAGAAGTGATGGAGACGGTATTGATCCAGTGGGCGAAGATCAATCGCATTGAGAACCAGGGTATCTACGGCATCTCGAGGTGGTTCCTTCCATCTGGCTGCAAGAGCTGCACTGACAAGAACATCTTCGCGACTTGCTCTTGGATCAAATATTGGTAAGTCATCTTGAAGCTCAAGCTTGTTTCTGGTGAGGTTGCCCGTCTTGTCGCAACATAATACATTCACAGTCGATAGTTTCTCCACTGAATCGAATGTCTTGAGGACAATCTTGTCGGCCAGCAAACGCTGCGACCCAATCGAGACGATAAATCGACTCATATCCACAGTAGAAAACGGAGTGACCACAATTAGAAACACAAGCAGATAAGTGATGATCTCTATAGATGTTTCACGGTTGAAGATTGTCATGCAGACACAGATGAGGATAACACTGCCAACGATCATGCTCAAAATGAGTGTGATGCGCGACGAGATTTTCTCCAATTTCGAGTGCCCTTGGTACCAAGAAAAGTGCGACAATGGTGAAACACCAGACAGATCGGGACCAGTTCCAACAACGAGGGCATCACCTTCTCCAGCAACTACAACGCAGCCCATCTTCATGCTGTCGCCGGAAGACAAGTGAACAGGAAAGGAGGCGCCGACTACGGGGGATTGGTCGACCAGCAAAGAGCTGCCTTCGCACACTTCACAATCGGCAGGGAGAACACCGCCGCTGGAGAGAGTGATTCTGTCACCAGGTACAAGAAGCGATGCGTCCATGGTCTGGTGGACTCCATCGCGGACGACGATGACTTCAGGCTTCATAGCTGCATGCACACTTTCCAATGCTTCGGATGCTCGCTTTTGCAGCTTGTACGACAGAGTAGATGTCATAGTCTGAAACAGGAGCAAAAGACCGGCTACTGTGACGCGACCTTGAAGTAACGCCAGCACAACGGCGAGCCAGACGAGCACGGCTTGCGGTCGAGTCAGGTGGCGCATGAGCTGAAGGCTCCTCGTCTCCTTTAGGGAGTCAACTACATTCGGTCCGAATAGCTTGAGCCGACGCGCCGCCTCGCCGGAGCTGAGTCCAGAGCTTGGAGTGTTGAGGAGACTGCGTTTATCGAGTCCCATGGAGGCGTGACCATCCCCTTGAGAGCTGGCCGAGTCTTCCACAGCGCCCTGCAGGTGGTCACGCGTGTAGTAGCTTCCATTTAAGTCCTCTGAGCGTGCATCGGCCCCGCTGGCGTGAAGAAGCGGGCTCTGCTCCGACACCATGGCGCCCACGACGAAGACGCCCACTGTCGGCGGTTGCAGATCGGCGCCGGAAAGATTCCACGGCCAGAAGCACGATTTCAACCAATCAGAACACGCAGTCACCACGAGTCAACGTGAAGAGCCACAGACCAACATGGCGCGGTGGGCGGCAGCTCTGCTTCTCTTGGTGCTGGTGCGTGGACGTAGCAACGGGTTGACGGTCCGTGATCACATGGCAGTTTGGGAGTAGGCGAGATCGGGGACTTCAGAAGACCCGCAGTCCGTAAGACAACCCCAACACAATCCGATTGCGGGCGAGAGATGACAGTGTCTGGTCTAGGGCACGGTGGATATTGGGAACACAGAATCTGCAACGCTCTCAGATGAATCTTCCTTCCCAACGCTCCCTCCAGGCCATGACCACCTAGATCTCCAGGCATTCAAGCTCGAATACGCTGACGAAATAGCTCTGGGTCATCTCGTGGAGTGGGCCTACGAATGGGTTGTACGAGACCGCGGATACGCAGACCAAACTCTCCGTGCGCACGATCTACCCGAGTGAGATACGTGCTGTCTATGGTCTGTGACTAGTCTAACTCACTTGACTCTCAGATTTCTTCACCGAGCATTGAACCCAACCGAGGAAGACATAGATGACGAAGAGCGCATGATGATACATGAGGCAACACAACACCTCCGAGACGAACAGGGTCTGCGCGACGATCTCATGTTGGTCCATGTTGGGTTCCTCTCACGTGGAAGCCCGCTTCGCTCCTTGCGGTCGCTAGCCCAGCGCATGCATCACGAGCACATGAGACGACGACTGGCGGCTCACAATCTGTAGCCACCTGGTACTGATATAATGGAATGCTAATTTCGGGACAGAATTTTCAACTCGGAACATGGTCCCGAACGCGGCCTCTCCGGTGGTTCATTTTGTGGGCCGACTTGTGGGCCGTCACGTGTGACGTGAAGAGCTCGTGTTTTTGCGGCCTCGACACCAGCGGCCCACGGAACGCACTCGAAGTTCTGCGCTGTCACCTCGCCATGCTCGCGCACGCCTCCCGAATGCGCGCTCAGATGGGCTCCAGAGCGCTCACGCACACGGTGAGTGCAACCCACTACCATCTCCAGAATGCTCTCCTAATGCACTGTTTGGCTCACAGTCGCGATACCAAACACTGGCGCGTCCTGTGAACGCCCCGGGCAAGTACTCGCCCTTTTCAGGTACCCTGGCGCGATGGAGCGCTAAGGGCGCTAAGTCGATAGCTCAGCCTATTGTCTACTCCACGAAGAACCGAGTAAAAAGGATGCAACGAAGCAATCGGAGGCCGTCGTGACTGATTAATCGTTGTATAGACCTTCGCTGCGTCCGTCGCTACAATCGAGAATGCAGCGGCCAACCGACCAGTCGCCTATTGGCTGTTTGGCTGTGCCAGCCTCGTGGGAACAATGATTGCGGTTGGAGGTGCTACCCGCTTGACACGATCTGGACTTTCGATGGTCGAATGGAAACCTCAAGGAAGCCTGCCTCCGATGAACGAGGCGGAGTGGCTGGCAGAGTTCGAGAAGTACAAGCAGTTCCCAGAGTACCAGCAGCGCAAGAATATGGTGAGCAGTGTGGGAGCGTTCTGGAATTAGCCCATGTTTACACGCACGTGTGATGGCAGACTCTCTCCGAGTTCAAGGGAATTTTCGCGTGGGAGTACGGCCACCGAATGCTTGGACGCACGGTTGGTCTTGCGTACGCAGTCCCACTTGCGTACTACGCTCTTCGTAAGCGCCTCCCTAAAGAGCTCTACGGGCGCTTTGCGTTTTTGTTCGGTCTTGGTGCGACTCAGGGAGGTATCGGCTGGTGGATGGTCCGAAGTGGTCTCGAAGAGCACGGCAAGGAGCAGCTCGCCAAGAGAAACGAGGTCCGAGTCAGTCCATATCGTCTCGCCACTCACGTAGGTTTGCAATCACCATCATCCATCCTATTGTTTTTCACGACTAACACCACTATTGCGCAGTTGGGTTTCGCTTTCACGACGCTTGGAGTTCTCCTTTGGACCGGTTTCTCCATCCTTAACCCACCATCGCGTGCCGCAATGGCACGCGAGATGGTCTCAGCCGATGTGCTGAAGGAAGCGGGCCGCATCCGCAAGTACTTCCACCGATTCGCCACTATCCTGGGCTTCACCATTCTGTCTGGCGCGTTCGTTGCAGGCACGGACGCTGGTTTTGCGTACAACACATTCCCGAAGATGGGCGACGACTGGATCCCCGATGGCTTGTTCGAGCTCCAGGTACGAGCCTCATCGCTCTCCGCAATCGTACATGTAGTGATAATCTGTGATGCCATTGCAGCCGATGTACAAGAACTTCTTTGAGAACGTGCCTCTTGTCCAACTGGACCACCGACTGCTCGCTATGACGACCATCACGGGCTACACAGGATGCTACGCTCTCGCGCGTCGTGGGACACGTCTGGAGCCAGCTTCCTCAGCAGACGCGCTCGGCGCTGAACCTCACGATGCTGGCTGTGAGCGGTCAGGTGGCTCTGGGCATCACGACGCTGCTCAACTACGTGCCCATCCCTCTTGCGATCGCCCACCAGAGTGGCGCCATGGTCGTGCTCGGCTCGTCGCTCTGGGCCATGCACACCCTCAACTTCGCCCATCCTGTTGCCAAGGCTGCTGCCCAGGTCGCGGCTAAGCTGGCCTAATTGGCAGATCGAAGATCTGCTAACAGCCCATTGGCTGAAATAGATTTCCATGGTGTCTCTTGCCTTCTTGTCACTTCATCTGGACGCCACGATGACTGAAGACGATGACCAGCGCGTACGTCAGCGCCGCTCTCACTACCACCACCACGACTCACTCGCGTCTGTACAGGTCTGGTTCGCCGTGTACGGGGTCATCTACGTGTCGTTCTACTTCTTCACTAGCCCTTTCGTTGGAAACCCCGAGCTGCTGACGACATGGACACCTTACGTTTACCTCTCCATGAGTCTCTATGGGTGGCTGTTTGCCGCAGCAGCACTCCACACACCTGTCCAACATCTCGGATTGCTCGAATCAACGATCAAACAACCGGTGCGAGAGCTCGTTTTTAATGATCGCGTGCGTTCTGTCTAACGGCAAACAAAGATCTCGCTGCTCTTTCCCTTTTTCTCTGTCAGCTTGTTGACGCTTGTGCTTCTGGAACTGCTCATGGCGCTTTTGATTCCAAGAGCCTCTGTTTGCGCTGGAATGGGATGGAGGTTCAGCAACGTGAGGTAGGTGAGCGGTGCTGATTCAATCCCGATATGGGCTCATATTTCTCTCGTGCAGCCTTCTGCGATCGTTTGCGAATGCCCTCCGCAACAGCGCAGCTATCAGTGTAGCCTGTGTCGCTTTGATTATCCATTGTGATCCTGCAGAAAAGGTACGCTGTTATGATGATAGTGCTTCGAGCTAGTGCTGACGAGAAGATGTCATACAAGGTCGACTCGGATTCCTTGACTTATAATCAGCATGCGTGCGAGAAGCTTTTTACATCTTCGAGCACTCAGTTCGTACCAGCGAGGTATGCGTCTGGTTGTATGGCTGAGTGACCGTGCGACTGATTCCCCGCTTCTAGTTATCGTGGAGCTATTGTGACGTGGTCTGTGGGAATGGCACTCGCCGTAACTAACTTCGTACTCGAGCGAATCAGTGGGATTCAAATGATTTCGTTTCATTGGTTATCCGAGCGAAACGAGGGTGATGACTCAGACAATGAAGAACATGTCCACGAGAAACTGCCGAGAGATCATCGATTGCCAATGGTGCCATGGTATTCGATGTTCTTGTTCGATACGGCATTTCAACTCCTTCTATCACTCAAAGTCTTCCTCGGCCGTTTTGACCATCGCTCTCTACAGCGAGCACTATATCCGTCAGAGAAGGAATATATATTCGACCACTTGGCTTCTCGAGATGAAATCTGGCTGGATTTCATGGCAGATTGTGGTGATGGCTTCAACAGCAGTTACCATATTGCTCGGTTGCTTGCACAACCCGAGCTGCAAGCAGACTGCCCGGTTGATGTGCTCGAATCAACAGTTACGTCACCTACGAGTCAGGAACAAAAGAAGGAAACAAAACTGGTTCAGTCTCACTTCCCTCGTGGCGATGTTCTTGTTATTGGCGGCGACTTAGCCTACCCACATCCCGACCATGAAAGCTACGAAAAGCGTCTTTGGCGTTGTTTCGAGTACGCAATGAAGCCTCCACCTGATTATGATCCAATGTCAATATCGACAGACAAACCTTACCTTCCAAAGGGGGTGAAGTCACTGCAAGACTATGATGGTCCGACGGCTTTCGCGATTCCTGGGAACCACGACTGGTTTGACGGCTTGAACACCTTTACAAGATTCATCTCACATCGCAATTGGTTAGGAGGATGGCTTCTTCCACAGAAAACGAGTCACTTTTGTCTGAAGCTGCCTCATAACTGGTGGCTTTTTGGTGTTGATCTCGCCCTCGAGAACGATGTTAACACTGAACAATTTGCACTCTTCGAACGTTTGACGAAAGATCGCATGGGTCCCAAAGACCGAGTGATCATCGTCACACATGAGCCGCGTTGGATTCTTGACTCTTACGAGCAGCCTGAGAAAACGGAAGAAAAACTCAGCTATCTTATCGACCACGTTTTGAAAGGTCGAGTTGTTCTCCGCCTTGCAGGAGACATTCACAACTATACGAGGCACTCCCTTGTTGGACTTGATACTGACAAGCAAGCCGAGGAGGAACGTACTGAATCGAGGAAGTCGCCGCGCATGAACGATTCTAGCGCAGCAACAAAAGCTAGTCCTCCACTACGAAGGCGGTCATCACTGCATGCATTACTCTCTCAAAGGGCATTGTCGCCGACACGAAAACACTTCCCGCACATGTACGCAGACGACGACGAGACAAACGTGTCAGCATCGAGTGGAGGGGTGCTCGAGTCCCCAAAGAAACGAGATAGAGATCAACGCAAAGAGCAAACCAAGGGGAGAGCAAGAGTAAAACGTGGTGCACAGCATCTGATTGTTTCTGGTGGCGGTGGTGCGTTTCTCCATCCAACGCATGCCCCGCAATTGAAAAATCTCCAGTACAAGGAATCCAGCTACAAACAGAGGGCATGTTATCCTCCCACGAACGTCAGCAAGTGAGTACAAGGATCTTGCTGCTAACCGAGCCTACTGCTGATTTTCTCTTGTATTAGGCGCTACGCATTGCTGAATGTGTTTGGATTTCGACGCATTAATTGGCGCTTCGATGTTATCGGAGGGCTCGGGGTGAGTGGAAGTTTTCTATTTCGATCTTGTTGTATACCTCGCTTACATCTGTTGTGTCATTAGTACTTCCTGCTTGTATTTTCAATGTTTCCTCGGTGCTCTGTCGGAGAAATTTACAATGCAGTGACTTGGATCGATGCTGGCGCGGCGTTTGTTGAGAGTATTGAGGAAGTACTGATCGAGATGTTGACTTCATCGTACGTCTCTATCACTACAAGTGCACTCATGTTCATCACGTTGGTCGCATTCGCCGACTGCACATCGCTGTGGAAGAAGCTTGCAACAGGTCTTGTGGTCGCACTTTCCCACTGCGTTGCTGCCTCTGCCGTCTTGATTGTCTTCGAGTGTCTATTCGAAATCGCGATTGAACGTGGATCACTGGGTCGCGACGGAAGTCACTCGCTCTATCGCTACTTCAGTTCTTCCTTTCCGTCTCTGCCACAAGCTGAAGGTCTGGATGTACTGCACACAGTTGAGTTGTTTGGCGCTTTTATGAAGTTCTGCATGATGGTTTTCGATGGTACGTGCGGGATGAGCTATCAAGTGGACGATGCTGATGCTTGTTTGACATTCCAGTACCCGAGATGGTGGCGATCCACCGAATCAAGGTACAGTACACACGCGCACAGCCTTCAGCTCCAATGGAGGCCTCATTGACATCTTACTCTTTCTCTCAGATCTGCTCCCACCCTCTGGGCATCGGGGCGCTGACTCGTGCTGAGCTCTGGCACTACTACCTGAGTCTCTTGCCGTACTTCTTCGTCTTGGCAACTCCCGTAGTGGGTGTTGTGTTTGGCACGTATCTGTACGTGGCGCTTAACGTGTTCGGTCGTCACTACAACGAAGCCTTCTCGGCGCTGCGCATCGCCAGCTACAAGAACTTCCTGCGCCTGCACTTCCACCAAAACGGCGACCTGGAACTCTTCGCGTTCGGTGTGGACAAGATGCCGAGCAAGTGGCGACGGTGCGTGTCACGCGGAGG
>KE464256.1:4062-15894 GCA_000387445.2 Pythium aphanidermatum DAOM BR444 | reverse complement strand
CTTCGAGAACCCGCAGCTCGATGGCCGCTTTAACACCAGTGACCGCTCCAACGTCCACCTCATCGACCGTGTTTTGATCCCGGCAGAAGCCAGCGCCTCGTCCAAGTAGAAGCGTGGGCGCTCGAGCTGGCTCGCCATGGCGCCGCGCCTCTGCCGGACGCCCGCCGCATGCGTCGACCCCAGTTCGCAATCGACGCCAACCCCCAGACCACGTCACGATGGCACGTGCGATCTCGCTGCTCGTCCTGCTGATGGCGCTTCTGGCGCTTGCGCTCAACAGCGCAGACGCTGCGTGTCGCGTTAAGGCAGATCCAGCGGTGACGGAGGACCCAAACGTTGGAGCCGAGTCGAATGGAACGGCCAACAAGCTGCAGGCAGCGCCCAGCAAGCGCCTGAGGAACAAAATCGCGTTCGACGTCACCAGTGATGCTGTCAAGCGCAAGCGTCTCAACAACAAGATTGCGTTCGATGTCACGGAGGCGAATAGCGACAGTCAGGACGAGGCGGATGCCTACTAATCGTACGCTCCTCCGCTTCATTCCCCAGTGCGTGTTATGATGTGCCCTCCCGTGAATGTCATTCCGTTTTTGAAATTCAATTTGTAGCCTTTGATAGCATTCGAGACCCTGAGCCACCGATACTGTGCTGCAGCCTACTTATCTCCTCGAACAGACTCTCCGTTGATAACCCTGGTTGGGGCGGACTGGGTGACGGGTCGATCACACCTCCCGCCATGAGGTGCCGGTGACGCTCCTCTAAGACGTGTTCCAGCCGGACAAGGGCCTCATACGACCTAGAACGCGTCAATCTGACAGCGTTGTCTGACTCTTCCTGGCCAAATCTTCTCATGAAGGTGCTTGGATGCCGCGCGCGATCCTCGTCCTCTGTTTCAGCGGCTTGCACAGACAAGTGAGGCTGAAGCCGTGCATATACCTCTGTTGCTTGGTCATTGGGGCCCCCTTCTGTACTTTTCTCCTCGTCAAGAAGTTCTTGGCGCCTCTTCATATGATGCAACAAGACTCAGATGTGCTGAACACCAGATGTGGGACCTGTACTACGTACACCTTCGAGGATCCCTGTCAGGAACTCGACTGTCTCCATACTCATTGAGTGAACGGTTCCGAATGACCCGAGGTCCAATGAGGTTGGCCGATCCACGCGGGGTGTTTGTGTCTGCGACGGTCAAGACGGTTGTGAGGACCACCGAGCGTAACTTCTAATACACCTCATACCTGCGTCGAGCGACTCGTCTTGCTGCGTACCATCGCGCGCTTTGTCTCTTCCTTGGGGCTCTCCCTTGCACCCGTCTCTCTGTTCTTCACGAACACGTTTTGCGCCACCTGCCCTTGGCGGATACGCGCGCGGATGTATGAAGGCGATGACCATGCCACCACACCACCACTGCCTGGGTCAGTCCCCGCTGCCGCTCCTCGCTCCGACGTTCCTCTGCGAGCACCGATGTCAACTCATTCATCTATGACCAGCCTCCGCCAGAGCCCGCACCGCCGCGTCGCCGGCCCCATGGTGGTGCGTGCTCGTGATCTTGCGTCCTGATCGTAGCCTGCCATAATCAATACTTCGAATGCCGCTTGTTCTGAATAGAAGGCATCATGGCTACAATCCAACGTACAAGTTCGACAAGTGAAAAGTAGAGCAAGACGACGACCGAGGCCACGCCCGTTCATTCCGTCTCGGTGCGTGGTGACCAAGTGTTTGGAGGGACCGACACGACGATGAATCCTGCTCTACTTGACGATGTTGAAGGCGAAAGGAGATGAACTATTGTTTCAAGAGTCTATGATATCAAAATGAACGTTCTGTTCATGTGGAAGAGTTGTCTGGGCAATCCAGACGGCTCGAATGCAAGCAGGGGCCCCGGGCGGTGCACTAGTACCAGTTGACCCCCCCCTCGTCTTCCTGCTTCAACGACACTGTAGGATCCCAGTAGCTTTTGATCGTCTCGACACCACATGTATTCCACGCACATCGGCTCAGAGCATCCAAGTAGATCTGGGCCCATGATTCATCGCCTCGTTTGTCTTAGAGTACCGCATATGAAGCTGATTGTATGCGTCTATGTGCCACAGCCCTCTTCGAACACTCATGACACAGTCGCAGTACAATTCTCAAACACAGTATCTGGCGATAACGCGATCGTTCAAAGAAGAGACTTTCAGCAATCTCTAACTCTAATTTAACCCAGGTTGATTATATCTTTTCATGCTCGTGACTTCACACATCTAGTGAATGCGTTCAGAATGCTGACGACCAAGCATTATCACTTCGACATTACGCCCTCATCTTTCAGTTCGAGTAAGGAAGAATGCTTCATATCGTGTGATGCTCGCCTTCTATATCAGCGGCTTGCACAGACAAGTGAGGCTGAAGCCGTGCATATACCTCTGTCGCTTGGTCATCGGAGTCCCTTTCTGTACTTTTCTCCTCGCCAAGAAGTTCTTGGCGCCTTTTCATGTCATGCAACATGACCCAGACGTGCTGAACACCAGATGCAGGACCTGTACTACGTACGCCATCGAGGACCCCTGTCAGTAACTCGACTGTCTCCATATTCACTCAGTGAACGGCCGCGTCACCGCCCCGTGGTGATGGATGCTCCTGATCTTGAATCTTGATCGTAGCATACCGTGTCAAAGATTGAACGTTGCTCATAGCTACAGCACAGTTTCGGCCACCCCATGAAAAGCATCAGTCGCAGACTCCTCCGTATTCCCTGGTCGCTGCCCTTGGTTCGATGTAGTGGCGATTTCTCCAAACACTGATCGCTGCAGACACTCATCCAGCTCTTGGGCAACATGTCTACTGACGTCGAACCACGACTCGTCCGCACAACCGTCAGAACCCTCACCTTTTTGACGGATATGTGTTGTCACTGCTCGCACAAGGTCGTCCCACAACTCACGAAACTCGGTGGAAACCATCGTGTGGATTGTTGCAGTCTCGGCGACGTCTGATGCCTCAAGTAGACTCATCCAGGACGTGTCATCAACAGTTGACAAAAGAATCTTGAACGCCTCATCCAGGTTTTGCTTTAAATGGCGATCATTGTGCCGCTTGGACGAGTCGAGGTATCGTACAAGAAAACGCATATGAGGCTGAGACAAGTCAGAGGCGATACCGAATGCTTCGGCATTTGTGTGTCTTTTACCGATTTCATGAAGAGCTTCAAACGTGTACTGAAGCGAATTGATGAACGGACGAAAGCTAAGAGTCGCCAAAGCAACTGACGCAAGCTCATGCGCTTCAGACATGTACTCTATCCAAAAAAGGCGAGGCAGCGAAGACATCATTTGCCATGACTCTTCATCATCGAAAGGGCGTTCGTCGCCAAGAAACTTGACCAGTTGTTCTAACAAGGCTGACTGACTTACTTGGTGGTCCAACCTTGAAGCAAGCTCAACAACGTGTGCTCGTACCTTCCGCTTCCCAAGTGCTGCCAGGCCGACACCACGGAAGCGAGGGTCAAGCATAAAACAGATCAGAGCCAACGGATCACCGTAGCGATTGATATGCTCCATGACATGCTGCGAGATGGCACTTTTCTCCCTCTCAGGGATACAGCTTGAACGTTTTACGCTTGACAACGCCAGAAGCCAACTAGCTATGACGATGGAGGAGGTCAATCGTCCTTCTTCACTCAAAATCATCAGAAAACCAAAAGGTCGAATTAACTCTCTAGCAGCAATCAGTTTGGTCCAAAACCGCTCATCGTCGACAATAGGATCAATCGGACCAGAAGCTCCATTATGCGCCTGAATCAGAGCTGGTCGCAAGCGAACAACTCGATCAACCATGCGAAGAATCGACCACAAGGACTTGCGGTCTAAATGAAGCGCAGACTCATCAAACTCGCCGCCACGCCTTAACTCACTCAACAATGACTTACTCGCCAACAACCGAGAACAAACCGCAGCAGCAACTTCAATTGCTTGTAGAACAGAAGGTGTTGCTTCAAGTAGTGCCACCAGCAAAGACAGTGACGCTTGCATCATGCATCGACTAGATAGCTGAAGATTAGGGACCCCAGAGGCATTGTTCGCTAAGTTGGGGAAGAATGTCGAGGGACGGACAAATCTGTGCACAGATGTACAAGGCAATGCGGCCTCCTGTCAAGATGCTCTAATTGCATTTGCACTTGCTGAGCCAAGGGTATGGAGGTGTTCAGTCCCTCCTCATTCACAAGCGGAACTTGACGATGATCTTGGTCTGCAATATACCACTTTGGAGACATTGAAGAAGATTCAACAACGAGAGACGTAACTTGGACTGTAAGTGCAGTGGCAGCACGAGCTACGTCACGCGTGTTAGTTGAGACCCGATCAAGCAAACGAGATAGGACTTCAGCCAAATTAGGTGGAGGGATGTCGAGCAAACGAAAAGCTTCGTGTAAATGAGAGTTGTCAAACATCGACAGTGGCGCTCCACTTGTCAGAGCAGCGAGTACAAATTGATCATGGACACGCTGCTCTCGCTTGTCTTCGACGGCGTTGGTGATGAGAATCGAGTCGTTATCTAGTATTAGGCGTGATTGACTGTAGGGACAGCACGAAAAGTCAGCTATGGAGTGAAGCCAGCACTTGGATGAGGGCTCACGTTGTTGGAGAATGACAGCTCTGGGCCTCCTCCACAGACATGACTGCCGGAAAATCCACGACAGAAGGAGGAACAAGAGCTAAGGGGATAGCCTGTGAGTGCGGTGGAATATCAGCTTCCTCAATGTCCTCAGTAGGAGGAGGAGTCACACGACGACGCGCAGGCACTGTGAGTGTTTGGTACTCGCGGCAGATCTTCTTGTGCTGCTCGTCCGCGTTGGGGCAGTGTTTGACGATATGGCGCACCATACGGATGGGATTAGCCACAATATCGTGCTGGCAGAAGCGACACAGCACGCGACGACGGCCGGACTCGTAGTTGTCCACGAAACACGCCCAGACGGCGGAGCGCCGGCGGCCTGCGCGTGGCATAGATCAAGAAACGCTGGAACACTCGAAAATGGCGGCCGACTCAGCCCAGCCTGAGGTGGTCTCAGACCGATACCTGATTCCTATCAGGTGGTGAAAGGTCGTGGGGCATTCACAGTCGCGAGTGGTAATGGGCGACGTCCCCGTGCTCTCGGGCGCGGAGCAGCAGCGCCACTATGGCGTCGACTGCGGAGATGCTGTGCGTTTTGAGGCAGGCACGTGGCTGCCCGGTGGAGAGCACGTGAAGAAGATTGTGGCCAAGAACGTGTCCAAACGCACTATCAAGTTTAAGTACGAGCTCCCGACCACCAAGTACTTCAGCATGGACTTCCCGACTCTCATCACCCTCAGTCCTGGGATGCAGACGTCTCTTGATGTGGCCTTCCGCCCAGTCAAAGCGGAGGAGTACGACGACTTCGTTACCTTCCATGTCCAAATCATCGCAGGCGGTGTGGCTGCGTCCAGTGGCCGCTTCCGACTGCCTGTAATCGCTCGGATTGCGCGTCTCTCTATTGCCATCCCCCGTGGTCTCGATTTTGGCTTCAGCCCAACAGCAGAAACGACGGAGCTAAGGTTCCGCCTGCAAAACACTGGACAGCTCGACTGTGAGTATGAGTGGTCCGTCCCTGGGGCGGGTGAACACGGACGTCCATTCAGCATTAGCCCAGTAACTGGTCACGTTGCAGCTGGGGGTGCAGTCGAACTTACTGCGTCATTTTCGCCTGTAATTGCATCAGTATACGTGACTACAGTCGCATGCAAGGCTCTCGTACGTCTTGCTGTTGATCTGGTTCTGCTCATTACTAAATTCTTTATGCGATCTAGAGCTCGAATCCAAGTGATCCAACTGCACCTCTTTCCTTCACAGAAGAGACGATGAAGCTAAGCGGAATCAGTAAATTCGCGCACATTTCAGCATCGGAGACGGAGCTTAACTTCGGTGATATTCTAGTCGGGGCCTCGAACACAATCCGGTCGCCCACTGAAAAGGAGTTCATCTTGCGGAATCGCTCTCCTGTGCGTGCAACTTTTCAGATTGTCCGTCAAGAGGTTGACTGCGATCCAGTGTATTCCTTTTCTCCTACGTGCGGCGTCGTACCACCTGAATCTTCCATGGCAGTTCGTATCAAGTATACCCCAATCAGTGCTGGAACTTTCACATGTGACCATTTCGATATCGTGACTCCAAGTGGCAATCGCGAGAGAATTGTTTGCAAGGGTCGAGCAATTGGGCCACTAGTGACCATGTGGAAAAAGAATCGAGAGGCGAATTTTGTGCCCACCACCTCGCTCAATTTTGGCGATGTTGTCGTCGGTGCAACCCAATCCAGAGTCTTGGTTCTCCGAAACGAGTCGCCTGTAGACGTGTTCTATCACTTTGACTGTCTTGAAGGAGGTGTTTTTGAGTTCGGCATGACCAGCGGTTGCATCCCACAACTCTCGGATGTGAATGTGACTATCACATTCTCCCCGCCACGCCCAGGTAATTACTACAGACGTATCTTCGTGATGCTGCAAAACCAAAGCTCGAGATATGTCGATCTCCTTGGCAGTGGCTATGACAGTTCGGTCCGCCCTTCACCTTTCCAACAAGCACACATTGATGCTTACCGTTGTCGAGTCGAAGCCGGCCTAGGACATCTCAATCCAGATCAATTAGAGACATACTGGCAAGAAAATGGCGATTCTCTTTTTCTTAGAGGAGCTCTTGAGCGACGGCGCAGAAAAGCAAGTGAGGCTGGTGGAGCCCAGGATTCACCGCGGAGCCACTTTTTGACTCGTAGCGGTGAGGCAACTCTAGCTGATCTTGACGTGTGCCACGAGTTTTTCAGGATGCCTGATGAAGCCGGAAGCCCCATTGTTGTCGAAGCGGCGCTTCTTGATTTTGGGAACTGTAGCCTAATTCAGTCCCCGGGGAAGAAGATTCTTCGAGTACGAAACAATACTCATGGTAAAGTTACTTGCTTCTGGCGTGTTTCGTCGACTTCAGCGAATGTGTTTCAGGTGTTTCCACAAACTCTTGACATCGCTGCTGGTGAGGCAGCCGAGTTCCGTGTGGGCTTTCAGCCTACAATAGAGAACGCGTATTTCTTTGGGGAAGTCGAGGGTTTTGTTTCATTCAAGTCAAATCGCACATTTCGCCTAGTCAACGTTGAAACGTTCACCCCGCCTTGGTGTGTGGTGACGAAAGTGTGTGGGAACACATTTGCATCCGCAACAGAACAGTTTCTACCAAAAGTTTCGTTCAGATTACCACGAACAGGCAAAATCACGTTCCCGCCATGCTACCTCGGAGATAGCGTATTTCAGACAATACTACTAGAAAATAATAGCGACACCCCCGCCATTTTCAAGTTCGTGGACGATCCATCTCAGATATTTGTCTGCAAGCCTTCCAACGGATACATCGCCGCGAAGAGCTTCCATCTTGTGCAAATCAAGTTCACGCCTCGAAAAGTTCGAAATTACTCTCAAACCGTCAAATGCGTCGTGAATAATGCAAGCGGAACGCCCGAGATGCTCGAACTGGCGGGTATTGGTGCGTTGCCTTCAGTGAAGTTCTGTGGAGACGAGAAAGATGCCCTCACGACAGGTGATGTACGGATTTTCATCAAGCCGACAGCTGTCGGACTCTACTCAACCCGTTTGATCCATATTGTGAACGATTCACGAGTGCCACTAGTTTACAAATTGGACCTCCCCTCGAAACTACAAAATGAGTTTGACTTGTCACCGAAACTCGGTCGTCTGAATGGACGAGAGGCCGTGGCTGTGAGGTGTCGCTTCACTCCACAAGACGTCCGGTCTTACAAGAGTCACTTTGTTGTCGCGATCAAACCAATAAGCGTTAGTTGGCTGTCATCAAAAGCGCAAACAGGATCTCGCTCGCAGGCTGGTGCGACAGAAACATTGCAAGAGGCTACTGTTCGGGTACACACAAAAAGCACAGCTGGTGCCATTTCGTTTGATCCAGACTTCGTTCACTTCGAGACAATTCTCGTCAATACGAGCTCAAAGAAAACTGTCCTGATTGCGAACTCGGCCGATTGTGATCTAACGTTCTCACTGACAGAGGAGCTAACGCATTTGAACGGAATTCAGATACCTCGAGATGATATTTCACACACCAGCGCGCCAGCTCGTCTCGAGTTTTCAGAGAGCGAAGGTATCATTTCAGCGCGGTCGCGCAAACAAGTAGTGATCACTTTTGTTCCACGCATAGCGGGCGCCGTTGAGTTCAATGTTGTATGTCGGACAGCAATCACACTGGGCGACAAACACGCTATCGCCAGTTTCAAATCAAGCACAACAACCCGGATTTGTCGCGTCAGTGCGGAGGCATCGTTTCCAACCGTCGTGATTGACGACATCAGAGCACCTGGAATTCCGACTACCATCGCATGGCGACAGTTCATGTGCAGTGAGATTAATGACTACATGAGCTCTTCACCGTCGATAGACGTGTCAAGGGATTTACCCACCTCTCGTGTGGATGCTTCTTCTCATCCTTCGGCTGAACCTGAGCACACCAACGCTAATCTGAAGCACATCCCATTCTCCTTCTCCCCTGCTTCATTTGGATCATCGCCGCAACGCGTGTATCTCAAACTCAGGAATCCAGGAAGCCTGGTCGTCGATTTTGCGCTTCGGTATCCGAAAGAAGGTAATGTCGAGATTGAGCACTGGGCTGAAACTGGCGCACCATCAAGTGACGAAATCCGCACCAATGCAATTCTGGATAGTAAGCTATTCGAGATCACCCCACGACGCGCGCGATTGTTACCACACCAAAGCATCACCCTCGCACTCAGCTACCACTTCGGCTCAGATTCCTACGGTGGAATTCATGATTTACCAGTAATGCTTCAGGTGGAAAAAGGAAAGCGACTTCTTTTGGAACTCCAGGGACGCACGCTTCCGCAGGGGGAGCCGAAACTTTTTCTCCCTTGCCGTCTATTCATTCTGTCTCCAGTCATGATTGGTGAATTCCGACGGTCATTTCCTCAAGATAACGAAGATCAAGGGCGGCCACCATTACAACAAATCGAAGTCTTTAATCGTGGTGATGCAGCCTTCCGGCTCGATGTTACGAGCAACGCGTGCGATAAAATCAACCAGCAGGAGCCCTCTCGTCATCCTGTGATTCGTTGTGTCACGTCATCAGAAATTGTTGCTGCGAACAGTTCCGTCTTCGTCGATCTCGAGTTTGCTCCAGTTGAAGCCAAGCGACTGGAAGTGAATCTCATCTTGAAGGCGCACGGGCTCATGGGTCGTCCTTACAAGGAAGTCGCGATGATTACTGTCATCGCTAGCGGCTATCATCCTGCGCACGTTTCGCTTTCAGCGATGCGTCGCGAGCTGGCACTGGCTGCAAGAATGAGCACAAATCCACCCTCTCGACAGCTGATAGCTATACCAGGACAGAGTGTTCGGTTTGAGAACGATTTTGTGCTGTTTGAGCACGTTCCTGGTCATGCAGAGAGGACTGAGTTGCTTGTACTAGTCCATGACAAAAACTCGTCGGGTCCTGTCCACTTTGAATGGGTTACGACGCACCAGCTGATCAGCAGTGGTGTTATTCGGTTCTCCCCCCAAAGGGGGGACTTGTCTCCGGGTGAAGAGGTCCTTGTTCGGGTCACCTTGACTACGAATGGCAATGTCATGGTAATTGACCACGACTTCCAGTGTGAGATTACAGCCAATGCTCCGAACTCAGTTCTTTCCCAGTCGCCAACGAATCGGGACCACAGCAAGAAGCCCAACACATCGAAGGTGCGAGAGTCAGTGATCGTGCGTTCTACGGCTACTCAAGTCGCAGCCACTTCTCGTGTCGACAATGCCGCAGGCAAAGGTGTGGGTCACAGTCCAACGAGCCGTCACGCGCCACTGCCAAGCGAGCTAGTGACTTCGGAGAAGTTGACAGGCAAATCCGTTCTCTTTGCCCATATCTATGCACACGTGATGCCACGAGAGATGCATGAACGTTGTTATCCACGGCATGAGCTGTCATCGACGCCGTTACCGAATGTTCTATCTGAAGGCACGCTGCAGAAATCGCGCCTGTCAGTGTCTGATGTATCCCCACTAGCGGTCTGCGAGCGTCAACGCGTGGTCGTTGACGTGTTGGACCTGCTGCTGCTTGATGTTCTTGGCGGAGACGCAGTTGTTGGTGCTGTAAACGATCAGCTAAACCTACCTGTGGCCATGCGGACGGAATTCAGTCCCATTTTGTATCAAAGCGCCAGGCGAAGTGAGACGTGTGCGGCGATCGCCAGCAGCCTGGTGGAGAACACGGTGTACAACATTCTCCAGGAGCTTTTCCACGAAGACATCGATCCTGCTCTTGCGTGTGTGCCTCGGAAGGCAGTCTTCCCGAAAGTGTCGTCCCCTCGAAAAGGTGTGGCTGCGACGTGGTAGACTTCTGATGCGGGGTAAAGTGGTCAACTAGTATTTACTGCTATTACTGTTGCTCTTGCTCTTGTTGCTGCTTCTCGCGGTGAAAGTCCTTCGCGAATGTCTCTGCAACGATGAGTGGGAACACAAGCGTTGCCTCTGAGTACAGCTTGACTGGCTTCGCGTCCAACCGCAGCTTTCCCCAAGAGATGGCCTCGTCTGGACGCGCGCCGGCGTCGCTGCCATCGAACTCCTGTCCTGTGTTAATGAAAACCGCGAAGTCGGCCCCGTTGCGCATGAGGTTGGCGTTGAGGATGTGATGCTTGACGATACCTCCTCCCAAAATGATAACGCCGGTCTTCGGGGCGCGGATGGCCATGTCGTTGACACGACGAATGTCGCTCACAAGGTCGAGAACGAGTCCATCGTTACGGTATGAGTGGAAGTAAATCATGTCGCCGATCGACCCGTCCGTTAGAGCGGGGCAGAATACCGGGATGTTGTTCTTGTAGCACCAGTAGTAGACCGACTGCTCGTTGTTGATCTCCTTGCCCAGGCGGTGGATCATCTTGGATGGAGACCACACTGTGCCCTGTGTCTTCTGCTCGTGGAGCATTGCATCAAGGATGGGGTTCATCCAGTCCTCGAACTTGCAGTAGTTGTCGTTCGGGACGAGTAGGTTACCGATTCGGTTGAGACCGCGACGGCGGAGCTGCTCTCCCTTGAGCGAGAAATCACCGAGGTAGGTGGAGCCGAGACACTTGATGAAGTCTTCTTCGACGCCACCTGCGGTCGTGACGATCGCGTCGATCATTCGGTGCTGAGCCAGGAAGCGCAGGGTCTCGCGCAGGCCACTGGAGATGAGGTTGGATGTGTACCCGAGGAAGATGGTGCACTTGACACTGGCGCGATACTCCGGGTCCTTCTTCTCTTCGTCTTCGTCCTCTGGGATGGGTTCGTCACTCAGTCTCCACTTGCGCTGTCAGCATCACCGCCACTGTTGCATGAGTCCGTCCGTTCTCCGCTCTGTTGCGCCATCGCGTCGTGCTTACCATGCGCTTGACTTCGTTGATGGCCTGACCGAGACTCGTGGCCTGGTAGCCCATGGTGGCGTACGTGCCCAGCAGCTTCTCGTAGTCCACGCCCTCATTGAAGTCGTACCCACGCACTGCCTCGCACTTGCCTTCCAGATCCTCCGACCGCATGAACAGCACGTCATGCGCCGCCTTCGTCTCCATGTCTCCGCCAATGACTGAATGTCGCGAAAGTTACCGCGCTGAGGCGTAAGTTACGGGAAACTATCGGCCTGGAAGTGGAAACGGAAGTGAAGATTTGCGATCCGACATGGCCGACAGCCGCCTCTTCCGCATCCGCCGCGTGGTTGCGCTGCCTCCTGACGCCCACGTCGACGCCGTGGCCGCGCACTCGGGGGAGCGGAGGCAGCTGCTGGCGCTTGCCG